>JBAKBP010009721.1:0-82064 GCA_037953745.1 Lithodes maja | reverse complement strand
GTAATAGCGGTAGAAGAGTGAGAGAGATGCAACATTGCAACGTGTAAAGGGAGACTGTAGGGAATTAGTGATAGGAGATGAGTTGATATGAAATGCCTTTCCTTTTCTAATGGGAGAATATATATTTTATAAAACGTAATTCTTGTTGCTCACAAGCGATGTAGAAGGAATATTTTGGTTATGCCTGGATTTTTGTTTTGGTCGCCAAGTACCAATAAATATTTCACTCTTCCAATAAACAATTATTAATGGTAATATTAATACAATCTGATGACGTATTACGAATGAGCGTGAAACATGCCAGCCATTTTTTATAATATAAACTATTGATCAGCCTCTAACGAAATAATGACGATGTAAACTCGGAAATACGATTACAAATATTTGCATATAGCCATTTTCAAGGAGATGACAAGTAAAGGAGTTAAGTTGATGTTTGGTGGGAGGAGAGGCGCCGGCTGACGGATGACAGAACAACGTGGAGATGGTTCATTGGTAGCCCCCCCCCCCTCTGGGATTGGGTGTGTTTAGCAATTTATAGGAAGCTTATTAACATTACATTTTCTTTAAATATTTCTATAAACGAAGAGTAAAATCCTTATGTTAGCAGAACAAAGATGCGTAGGAGGAAAATGAAGAACGTGGAAGGTAAAGAAAGAATGGGTTATAGAATTGTAAAGGCTATTTCTTTTCTTTTCTATGTGAGTGATGGAGACAAAAGGCAGAACTGCATGTATCGAGTGCCTCCCCCAGAGTTGAAAGAGTGACAGGGCCAAAATCAAGGGACGTTCGAGCCAAAATGCCTGGACACACGGAGTTTGAAGCAATTTAAGTCATAGGAAGAGGGAAATACTTTTCTGGGAGAGAGTTCCAGAGCTCAGCAGTTGAATAGAAGAAAGACTAAGAATAACGTTTCACTCTTGAGTTGGAGAGCTGGACAGAGTAGGGGTGGGATTGTGTTGCAAGACGGGTACGACGTACCCTACGTAGAGGAGGTGGTATAGCCTACACTGGGAAAGCTCTGAGGAACATTGATTATATTATAGTAGCGATAGAATAGCGAGAAAGATGCAACATTGCGGCGAAAAGAGAGATTGCAGAGAGCTGGTGAGTGGAGTGCATTGTGAGAGGATCCTCCCTACACATGTGAACAATACTCGATACAAGGACGCTCTGCCCCTGTACAGAGCAAGAAGCTGTGCAGGAGTAAAGAACCCATTGAGGCGGTTGAGCACACCCAGCTTCTGGGAGGCTGCCTTAGCAAGACTGGAAATATAGTCCTTCCAGGTGAGAGCAGAAGAAAAGGATACACCGAGAATATTGAGAGAAGTTGAAGGATTGCCTTTTGTATTGTTGAAGTATAAGAGATAGTCTTCTGGGTGTTCCGGACGGGTAGTACGATGAAAAAATGGGTTTTGGAAGCATTACAGGCAACAAGGTATTCTCTGCTCCAATTGGAAATAGTAGTTAGATCAGAAGATAAGTGTTGTATGGCTTTATTGCGTTTGTGTTTTAGGGATTGCTGGCTATGAGGATAAATCAAGCGAAATCCAGAGAGAGAGAGAGAGAGAGAGAGAGAGAGAGAGAGAGAGAGAGAGAGAGAGAGAGAGAGAACAAACACCATTAAAGGGTGGGCAACAGTTTGGCTTAGCACTTCCTTCACTCTTCTCTCATTCCTTCCTTCCTTCCCCTTCCTTCCTACACCTCCCGTTTTTCTCTTTTTCCTTACTTACTATGTTGAGTTATTCATGTTTCTCTACATTATTTACAAGCAAATGACTTGTCCAATTATAACAACATCAAGGAAAGTTTTCTTATTCCAATATTTTAATTTGCACATTTATATTTAAAGTTTCATTTGACCATATCATTACAACGAACTCAAACAATACAATACAGACTGTTGTCAACTGTCACAATAAAGGCAAGACACATGAGTGTTAATCAGTTTATGTTCTCATAATAGTACAGGTTATCTAACTGAACAGTTATGTTATCTATATCAATTTACTAATCATCCAACATATAATGGTCGAACATAACATGGTATTGAGAATATATCACAAATACACGTGAGCCACTAAATGTTTCTAATCTCTCAGTGGGGATCGAACCGTCGACCATCAGGACGATAGCCGACGCTATTAAGGCGTCGGCTATCGTCCTGATGGTCGACGGTTCTATCCCCACTGAGAGATTAGAAACATAACATGGTATACTGAGAAAATTAAGTAAGGTAACGAACATAATTTTGTCGTTTCATTTCATGTCCGTCAGTGTTCAATTATAGTTCGTACCATTAGATAACTTAATACAATTATGTGTTCTCTACTTCACCTGTTTTCCTTCACTCTCATTCTATTTCTTCCTCTGTCCCCTTCTCTCTTCCTTACTGCCATTCCTTCTTCCTTTCATTGCCATGTTCACATATTTTCTCTATTATCTGCCTCTCGTGTTGCGTTTTGTATCTTCTTTCTCAATGTTTAATATTCTTTCCACCTTTCTCTCTCATTGTCTTATCCTGTTCTTCTCCATTTGCTTCATGTCTCCTGCTCTTCTCAATTTGTACTATTCTTTCAACATTTCCCTCTAATTTCTTACCCTATTCTTTCTCCATTGTCTTCACATTATCTCCTACTCTTTTCCATTCTTCTATCCTGCCCTTTACTCTTCCTTACTCCTTTCTATACCCTACTCTTACTCCACAAGCTTCCCCCCAGACGTCCTCTCTTCATTAATTCAAGAGGTCCGATGGTAAAGCCAACTACCAGAGCGGAGGGACCTAAGGTTAATTCTATACCAAGCTACCACAGGATTGTCCTATTACAATTACTCAATTACTTTCACCGGTATTATGTTTGGTACTTCCCTAAGGTTATATATATATAATTATATACTGTATATATATATATATATATATATATATATATATATATATATATATATATATATATGTGTGTGTATGTGTGTGAATGTTATTATTAATATCAGTAGTATTATGATTATTACAATTATTATTAGTTTCTAACAATAATGTTGTTAAAACCAATGGCCATTGAATGTGTGTTCCCAATCTGAAGACAAATAGAATGTTTTACAAAGTATTAAATAGAATATCGGGAGAACTGATATATTAGTATAATATTATTAAATAAATACATAATGTTATATATAAATAGGGGTCCATGTTAGTTTCAGTCTCACATGGTACTGGTGACGTGCTAGGCAGCCCTAGTCAGAGCTACAGCACTTGTCAGATTTTTAATTTCGAAATCAGATCGATCACATGGGCTGATCCAATTATTTTTAGGTCTACTCCTCGGTGTGTAGGCCGTAGGTGTTTTAGCTTCACTATTCATTACATCTATCATATAAATTCACCCCATTAATTATTAAGAGTTTTAATTAATAATTATTGTAAAATGTCATAAATTAGCCTAGCCTAGACACTCTTTTCCATCCTTGTCCCACTAATATCAGTTAAGCCCGTCTGCCTTCCGTCATCTTTGATATTGTCCTATAATCATCTGAGCTAGCCCATTCATCAGGTAAGCGTGTGTTGATTATTTACAGTTCGGCATTTAACTATAAAATAACCATACCACCTCCCTCACGCCTCCCTCTACCTCTCTTCACCCACTTCTACTGTATCCTAATTTTAACTACTACTACATAATGATCAGAGAAACACCCCTCCAATACCCCTATATACCCTAGCATCTAGCACAGAATATATAATCAATCGTGCCGTTCGTTCCCCTGTCTCTCTCTCCCTCCTCCACTCCACTTTCCATGTGCACCTCTCTATCATTCTGTGTCGGAAAAAGGTGTTGGCTATCCACAGCCTACTCCCCACATTTACGTCCACAAGTGCACTGACATCCCCATTCACCTCTGATGGTATACCCCACCTTCCCACCACCCCCATCCCCAATCAGAAATATTCTTTCACTCTTACCAAATATATCCAGGCATGCCTCAACGTTCACCCAGCACTTCTCTTTCTCTTTCAGGTTTATCCTCAGGTATATATATATATATATATATATATATATATATATATATATATATAAATACATCGAGGTTCATTGATCTGGTAATACTTGTGACCTAACCAGTGTATTAGTTATGCGACTTACATAATACTGTACTACTCTGCGTAAAGGCTAAACATGCTTAAGGCAAGATATACCTCTTAAATTTACATCAATTGATGTTTTTATATACATTCTGCTCTGTGCACATTGTTTCATCTCCAATCCCATACGCACCAGTCATAATTTACCATTTAAAGTTATATTAGAAGTGATAATGCCATCCTAATATATGAAGAGAAAAGTAAATCTTATAATGAAATTTACTGCACTATACATATACGCTACTTGATTTTATTTACATGATGCATACTTTTGATAGAATCGAGGGTCATGAAAGGGTCACAGGGTAATTCAGTTCTCCCGGCCTCCCTCTGTTTCAATTTCTATGCTAAACCTTCCGTAATTTCCATACCAACTGTATTTTCTGCCGGAACACGCACGGAACAGCCATGCAATTTAGCCGCTATTTTTGTGCCACTGTTAAACCATTCATCACCTGACGTGTCAAATTCATGGCACTATATTTCACGGGGATAATCTAGAAATGTGGCAGAGGGTTCCCAATATATTTAACCGTATATCATAGTCTTAAGTACTCAAACATATTGTAGCCTAAACAAGTATTACATACCTTAGTTTGAGTCACTCTTAAGTCGGTATCACACGAGAGCTTTTATAGTCAACATTCGATGATCAACATTTGTCTGGCAACTTTTCTGGAATATTTTGCAACAGTATCGGTAACTAGACTGATGATAGATACATTTAGCAAACCGAAATATTTTATAGGTTGACCACATAAGCTGCCAGACCAGTGTTGATGATAAATGTTGAGTGACAATGCGCTCGTGTGATACCGGCTTAACCCTAACCGTTATTAATCTGACTAAGATGTGGCGGAGTTATATTTGTTCCTCCGACAATTTTATAATCAGGCTAGACAAACCCACTATAACCTTGCCTCATCGATCGTAGTATTGCCTAAACTAAAGTAAGGTTTAAATGTGGCAATTGGTTTCAAATTAAATCCCCAGCCTAGACCATATATAATAATAATTATAAGTCATCAAACTTTTGTTTAAGCATGCCAACATCTACTGTAATCTAATTCAACATTATATAGATATGGGATGGTGATTTTATATATACATTTACCGGGTGTAATAATCTACGCTAGTTGGGTCAACCTTATCTAGAATGTCAAGTCTTACATAATGTAGTCTAACTTAGCCTAGCTTAACCAAAATTAGTATAAGTTAAGAATCTAGATATGTAACTTTGACTAATCAAATCCAACATAAATTGTTTCAATCAAACCAGATAATATCAAACAAGGCGTACAACAAATTTGTGAAATCTATCAATGAAAGAGTATTTTTGTCCCCTTAAATGAAATGCTTACGCTTTTACTACCTGACATTTGGAATGAAATGTATGATACTATTAGAATTACGATGGGGAAATGTGATCCTCTAACTATAACATACACCCTATTATTGTGCATCATAGTAAATGAAGCTTCAGTGAATAGTGGTGTCTTTAATTAAACCTGTGACAAGATTCTTTCACTCTATTCCCTTCCTTTCCTAGCCAACTAAGCTTGTTTAAAGACATTATTTTGATTAACTAAAACACTAAAGTACAGCTTCAATTAGTTCATAAAATACTCATTTTCAAAAATCCATTTGCAAAATTTCCGTGCAGCATAGTTACCTGCCTCTTCAAATGTTCTGTTATGTTATAATTCATAATACTAAAAATGATACAGTGTCTCATATATAATGATAAAATTAACCAGAATTGTACAGGACTGTCGTCGTAGGGCAATGGATAAATACATTGAATTTGTGAGCATCCTAGGTTCGAATCCCTGGACTGCCACATGTATTTGTTGATTTCATTAATTGAGTTTGGGAGTAGTCGGTTGGTGCAGGGAACATATTAATTTATAACGTGTCACATACTGTATGTGTCTCTGAGGCCAAAGCTTCACTTCAAAAGGACAGTGAACCAGGAAAGACGATGTTTTCAAGTTTATTAAACTAAAATAAATGCGTATTACAAATGGTGGACATAATTACATTAAATGGTGACTTCATATCACGTTCTAGCAAAAGTGCCTTGATGGTGTACAATGGTTAGAGTGTTTAATATATGTATGTGGTATCCCAGGTTCGAATCCCGGGAGGATCACATACTTTCATTAATTTCATTGGGAGGTGTTTGGTGTTGGGAGTGGAATACATTAACTAGATTATGCCCCCTAACATTGGGAAGACTAACCAAAATTAACCTAGCATATCTTAGTATTTTATGACAACTCACATATTTGTATACCCCTAAACTCACCCATTATAATCTAATTTAGTTTGCGATTTAGTCTATGTAAACTCAGTCTCCCTTTAATATTTTGTTAACTAATACTAACACAATCTCACCAATCTAATAAAATATATACTTCCTTGTCAGCTGTACTCCCTGGTCAATATATTAACTGGTTATATTCGTCCACATTAAACTACGTACGTTTCCACAAAAAAAAAAAACGTATCAAAATCGGAAGCAGGCCTAATCCAGTTAAACGAAGTGTTTTATACTCATGTTCTATAAAATCAACACCATTTTAGAGGTTGTGCTGGACGAACAGACTCGAGATTAAACAAAAGACAGTGGTTAAGGCAAAACCATTAGTTCGCCGAACATCTTATTAATATATCGTGTGCAATCTAAATAAAGCTATGTTACTCCACACTTCTAACGTTAAATGAATAGTACTAGTTACGGGCTGCTAGAAACAGTCCGCGATATTCAACTGATAATGACATGATTTACGTCTATGTATAAGGAAGTCGGCAAACTATTGTTTTTACCTGAACACTTGAGGTTTCTGCTATTTGTTAATGACAGGCGATCGCGAGTGGAGCCACCTCAACACCTCAACCACAGATGACAGGATTTGAACCCCTGTAAGGTCGCCAGCAGGACCAGAGAGCAGAGCATAAACCCATTCAGTACCGGTGACGTCCTTTTCATTATAATCTGGCAACTATTAAACAATTATGTTCTGATTAGGAAGGACGTATACCAAGTTAAAGGCTACAAACTATCTCAATGAATCCTTTTAGCTACCACATATCCTTCCTAAGCTTCGTATAAATCATATAAATGTAGCCGAAATCAGATAGAAAATACTTCGTGGGTCCAGAAGGGGTTAATATACCAAGGTATGGAATTGCCACCATGGCCATATATATCACTGGCCTGTCATCGTGGCCCTCTCCCTCTCCTTGGTAGGCCAGACTGTAATAAGATTTTTTTTTTTTTTTTTTTTTTTTTTTTTTTTTTTTTATGTGATTGAGGGAGGTAAAAGGCAGAATTGCCTATAGCGAGTGCCTCCCCCATAGTTAAAAAAGTGACAGGGCCAAAATCAAGGGACGATCGAGCCAAAATGCCTGGACACACGGAGTTTGAAGCAATTTAAGTCATAGGAAGAGGGAAAGACTGATTCTGGGAGAGAGTTCCAGAGCTCAGCTGTTGAGTAGAAGAAAGTTTGAGAGCAACGGTTCACTCTTGGGTTAGAGAGTTGCACAGAGTAGGGGTGGGGATTGAGTTGCAAGACGGGTACCACGTGCCCTACGTAAAGGAGGTGGTATGCACTGGGAAAGCTCTGAGGAACACTGATAATTATAGTAGCGATAAAATAGCCTGTGATGTGTGTGTGTTTAGGTGGAATTGGTGTCGTCTTGGGCCGAGTTGGTCCCACTGTCTCCCTTTGTCCTCCCAAGGCTTGATGTATGGGGAGGGGAGCGGGGGGTTGATTTGTGTGGGTGTGGGAGTGGGGGGGGGGAATAGTGTGGGTGTGTGGGAGGGGGGGGGGAATAGTGTGGGTGTGTTGCTGTGAAGGGTGTATGTGGAGGGGGACGAGTGGAATAGCATGTGAGTGAGTGTGTTGGTGTGATGGGACTGTGGGTTGATTTGTATGTGGGCGAGTGTGTTGGTGTGGGGTTTTTATGTGGAGGGGAGACAGGTAGGATAGTGTGTGTGTGTGTGTGTGGGTTTTGGTGTGAAGGGAGTGTGGGCTAATTTGTATGTGGGGTACCGTGTGAGTGTAGGTGTTGGTGTGATGGGAGTGTGGGTTGATTTGTATGTGGGCGAGTGTGTTGGTGTGGGGTTTGTATGTGGAGGGGAGAGAGGTAGGATAGTGTGTGTGTGTGTGTGTGAGAGGAGTGTGGGTTGATTTGTATGTGGGCGAGTGTGTTGGTGTGGGGTTTGTATGTGGAGGGGAGACAGGTAGGATAGTGTGTGTGTGGGTTTTGGTGTGAAGGGAGTGTGGGCTAATTTGTATGTGGGGTACCGTGTGACTGTAGGTGTTGGTGTGATGGGAGTGTGGGTTGATTTGTGTGTGGGCGAGTGTGTTGGTGTGGGGTTTGTATGTGGAGGGGAGACAGGTAGGATAGTGTGTGTGTGTGTGTGTGTGTGTGGGTATTGGTGTGAAGGGAGTGTGGGCTAATTTGTATGTGGGGTATCGTGTGAGTGTGGGTGTTGGTGTGAAGGGTGTGTAAGAAGGGGAGATAGGCAGTATATAATGTGTGTATGGGTGTGGTGTGAATTCTAAGGGGGTGTAGTTTCATGTGTTAGTATGATGGTTGTGTGTTGAGGGGAAATAAGGAGTATAGTGTAATAGGGTCTGTTTGTGTGTATACGGGGGTGGGTTGTGTGTGTATGAACAGGGTTGTCCATAGGTATGATAATAACTGTGCATGTATAATTATTATTAGTCCACGTGTGTATGTGGAGTTGAGTAAGGATTGTGTGTATGGAAGGGGTTTGGGTGATAAACTATACATATAAAAGGAAAGAGGGTTGTTTGTGTGTATACGTGCGTGTGTTTGTATGTGTGTGTGTGCGTATGTATATGTGTGTGTATGTGTGTACACATGCGTGTGTGTGTGTGTGTGTATTTTGTTTTGTTTTTCCTATTTACCAACTATTCCCTCTCGGGTATAGGCTGCGAGCCTGTACATTAAACCGTTATGAACGGTGAAGCCTGTGACATCTCGTTCTAGTCTAGGGAGTGAGACATGTGAAGCACTTTTTAGCTGCAACCAGCCCCTGCCATCTTGCCTTTGCAGGATGCATGGGGCTTAGTTGCTCACTCACGGCTCGAAGCAGCCCCACATCTGAAGCTGCCTCGCTCCAGTGCTTCACTGTCTCAGCTCCTAGACTCGGACCCTCACTCTCAGAACGCCACCTATTGAACAATTAACTCACTAGGCATTGCCGCACTATAGCCAATTTTGAATATGGGAATATTCATTAAGTGATATTTAATCAGGGAACAATGAGTGTATTTTGTTGGCGTTCCATTGGGCTTTGTGACAATGCACTGATGCTAGGTACAGCACAAATTCCATCCCAATAACATCTTCCCATTGACATATCGTGGTTTGAACCCGGGTCCATTGGATTACCAGTCTAGTGGCAAGACCACTCCACCACACCTCCCCTGTGTGTATACGTGCGTGTGTGTGTATACGTCCGTGTGTGTGTATACGTGCGTGTGTGTGTATACGTGCGTGTGTGTGTACACGTGCGTGTGTGTGTACATGTGATATTCATTTGAATGTCAAAGGCTGCCTAACGTTCACCATGAAGCCAAAATAGTCTCTCCCATTCATAATATCATTTGTTGAACATAATATAAATCTATATATATATAAATAACCCAAAGCATCTATATCGATGGCTTAGAAATGATTAAACTGCAAGCTTTATTAAAAGAACTACATACAATATTCCCAGTTGTCTATTGTTTTATTAAGGTTGGAATATGGTAGGGCTTACGGGGAAGGAATGGTAAGACGACGTCTAGTATTCATCTTCATTATTTGTATTATGACTGAAGGGCGTAACGGGAAAGACTGGTATTAAAACGTCTAGTATCCATCTTCATTATCTTAATCAACTTCAGCATTAAGATTATACAAATAATGGCGAAGGATTTTCCTAACTGCGTAACACTTGTATGTGTGTGTATGAGAGAGAGGAGAGAGAGAGAGAGAGAGAGAGAGAGAGAGAGAGAGAGAGAGAGAGAGAGAGTACAAAGGAGTACAAAGGAGTACAAAGGAGTACAACGGAAAGCAAGCAACAACATATCTAGTGACCCTTCTAGGTTGCTTGTCCTCCAAAACACTGAGGATCATGTGTCCAAACAGTGGTTTAGAGTGGGTAAGGGAACATTGGAAAGGGAATTACTGCCGTGGAACCAATGTCCGTGGCAGGATTAGGAAGTTAGTAGAGGACAGATGGGTTAGTAACTGAGGGGGGGATAAAATAAAGTTATTAATTTACAAACGCAGTCAGTCGCGGGTTTGATGCGAGATATTTGTCTAGGCGGAGTTTAAATGAATCAACGGTGATGCAGTTTATAACGTTTCGGGGAAGCCCATTCCACAAGTTGACAACTCGATTGAAGAAGAAATTCTTAGATTCGTGCGAGTTAAAAGATTTACCAATAATTTTGCAACCGTTTCCCCGCGTGTAATTAGATTGGTCGATAGTGAAGTACTTACTACAGTTCATATTGTCCATGCCTTTGATGATTTTGAACACTTGAATTAAGTCACCTCTTAATCTGCGCTGGGTTAAAGGAAATAGATTTAATTCTCTAAGACGCTCTTCGTATGGTTTGTTCTTTAGGCTAGGTATCATTTTGGTAACTCTATGTTGAACTCGTTCTAGCTTGTTTATATCTTTTTGGTAGTAAGGGCACCAGGATTGAACGCAGTATTCCAGAAGAGGGCGGACTAAGGAATTGTAAAGGGTTAGGATAACTTCTTTGGATTTATGCTCAAATGACCTGCCTATAAAGCCAATTTTTTTGTTTGCCTTCTTAACAACTTTTGATCATTGTTGACTCGGTTTTAGGTTACTCGATATTGTTACTCCCAGATCGGTTTCTCTGTTTACATTCTTAAGCTGAGTGCCATTCATCGAATAGTTTGCTTTCTCATTTAGGTATCCGATATGTAGTACTTTACATGTATCCGCATTGAAACTCATTTGCCAAATTTGGGCCCAACATGACAATTTATCAAGATTGTGTTGCATATCGTCAACTTGTTCTTTTGAGAGTACGCTATTTGCAATTTTTGTATCGTCAGCAAATTTTGAGATTGTACAGGTGAGACCCTCATCTATGTCGTTGATGTAAATTAGAAAGATAATTGGTCCTAGTACCGATCCCTGGGGTACCCCGCTACTTACATTGGTCCATTTAGATGCCTTACCGTTTATGACTACTCTTTACTTTCTGTCGCTGAGCCAATTTTCTATCCATTTCAACACACCGTCTTGTATTCGATGCGCTTTTAGTTTTAGCAGTAAACGTTTGTGGGGAACTTTGTCAAAGGCCTTTTGAAAATCAAGGTATATAATATCTACAGCTTTACTCTCATCGTAGAGGTTGAGGATATCGTGGAAGAAGTCTAAGAGGTTTGTTAAACAGGAACGTTTTTTACGAAAGCCGTGTTGAGTATCTTTAAGTATGTTATTTTTCTCTAAGTGATTTACGAGTCTGTCTCGTATGACCGTTTCTAGCATTTTACATACAACTGAGGTTAAGCTAATTGGACGATAGTTACTGGGTAGGGATTTGCTGCCTTTTTTTAATATCGGTGTTAACGTTGGCTAGCTTCCACTGATCAGGCATAGTTCCAGACTGCAAGGATTTATTGAATAGTAATGTCACTGGTTTGAAGAGCTCATCCTTAGCTTCCTGTAGAACTCTAGGCGAGATTGTATCAGGTCCAGGCGTTTTATTTACCTTAAGTTTATCTAAACAATTCAATACTTCTCTCTCTCTGTAACGGTGATATTGCTTAGAACATCTGAATTATCAATCTGAATCGGCGATGGTGTAGGGATATCACGGAGGTCTTCTGTTGTAAAAACTGATGCAAAGAAGGTATTGAGGGCATTACTCATTTGTACTTCGTCTTCGGTGTATTCTCCATTTTCATCGACTAACGGTCCAACAGTTGAAGTAACTACTTTTGTCTTTCTGATATAACTATAGAATTCTTTCGGGTTTGTTTTACTTTGATTCGCAATATGTAACTCTAAGGTCTTTTTACTTTGCTTAATTAACTTTTTGGCTTTGCGTCGTAGCTCTACAAATTTCACCCGTTCTTCGTCATTTTGTGAGGATTTTAATCTATCATTAGCAAATTTTTTTAGCAAGCAGGCAGTTTGAAATATCTTTATTCCACCATTTGGGCTTATTATTATGGCCTGGACGCCGTATTTTCGATGGTATGCAGTCTTGCACTGCTTTTAGGTAAGTGGTTTCGAATAACTTCCAAGATGTAGTTATGTCGTTATTGTTAATTAAAAAGCTCCAGTCAATTTCTTTAAACATAGCTCTAAGTTTATGGAAGTTTGCTTTCTTGAAATTAGGGACTTTTTCGATGCTACTATTTGGTTCGTTACTAGTAAACTTTAAAGTGAAAGTTATCATACGATGGTCGCTGCTACTGAATTCATCACCAACATTCAAATTCTCTATCAATTCTTCTTTTGTTGCAAGTACAATGTCAAGAACGTTATTACCACGGGTCGGCGTTCGAACAAATTGATAAAGCGAACTCTCTTGCAAGTTCGTATACAAGTCATATCTGGAGTGTGAAGTAAGAGTATCGCCCCACTTGGTCACAGGTAAATTAAAGTCGCCAAAAATTACGGTATCTTGTGAGTTACTTACATCTGCAATTTGTTCGTAAATTTCTCGGTCAGTTTGCACTGATTGAGCTGGAGGTCTGTATATTAATGCAAGTATTATTTTTGTACCTTTATTATTCTTTATTAGCACAAAAGATGTGTCGATGTTCACAATTTGAGGTTTTGACAAGAGGGTAGGGTTAAGACTTTCTTTGATATAAAGTAAAATGCCACCTCCATTTAGATTTATTCGGTTTTTCTCAAACATTACATAACCGGGAAGTGAATACTCTGCTAAAAAGTTTTTATCTTCTGTATCGAGCCAAGATTCTGTTATGCCAATCACATCATAATTTTCTGTAAACACTAGCTCCTCTAAATCTGAAAATTTATTGCGTATGCTACGAGCGTTTGCATAGAAAACCTTTAAATTTGTTATTTTAGAACACACGGAACGCTCTTTAATAATATTTTTGGTTCTTGTCGGATCTACATTTATGTTCATGGCTGTCCTCAGTCCTCGCTGTCTTCGGCCCTTATCGCTGATGGTCCTCGGTTGCTTCTGCTTTTTGCTTGGCGTTGGATGATTTATGTCACTGCTGCTTCTTCTCGGATGGCGTTTTTTTATCCATGGCTGCGGACTGCTTTGTGTAGGAGACGACCCATGCGTGCTGAACCCACAGGGTTTAGATGAGTGCCATCCTTGCGGAACAGAGTAGGCTGGTTGTAGAAGTTGTCCCAGAGGTTGATGAATTCAACTTCTTCCCTCAGACACAAATATGTTAGTCGGCTATTTGTCCTGAAGGCCTTGTCGTAGAATTTGTCAGGTGCGTCGATCTTGGGGAGAATGCCTGAGATGATGATATTCCTTGACTTGTTTTTGTAGTGCTGGATCATCTTGCGATATTTCTCCATCAACTCTTCGGATCTGGTGCGCATGACGTCATTTGAACCAGCATGGATGACAAAAAGGGTATTTTCATTTGCGTCCTTTGTGGATTTTCGAAGGCTTCCACAATGTCGTCCAGTCCAGGTCCTAGGATGCAAAATCTTTTTCGTCGATTTGGGACTCTGTCGCAGAACTCTTCGACCTGTCCTCGTAGGATGGAATCCCCAACAAGCCTGGTCTCTTCTGGTTCGTCTTCCATCTCTACCAATATCTCAAATCTGTTTGACATTGTGATTGGTAGATGAGACCTTTTCTGCGTGGGCCGTGCACCGTTCTTCACTGGTGTAAATCCTGAAACCTGTGGTGGCGGGACTCTGCGTACAGGTCGGGGAGAGGAGTGGTTGGAACGGGGGCGAGGGGTTGGTACTGTTCGTGCTAGCAGCCTTCTTGCACAAGGAGTGGGGGAGAGACTAAGGTGAACAGGGCGGCTGTCCTGGTTTGATGTCGGCTCAGGTTCGTCAGAAGATGCAGTGGCTACTGCAGGTGTTGGATTGTTGGCAGATGACGTTGGGGCGGTGGTGGATGTTGGATTTGAAACAATTGGTGTTAGTGACACTCCAACGTTGAGTGTTACAAACTCTTGGAGTGATTCCAGCTTCCTGGTAAGGGCGTTGATCTTGTTATGGGCTTCATCCAATTTTGCTGTCAAATCCTCTCGTTGCTGGCAGAGTCGGCAGACTTGTGGATCGGCAGGAGCAAACATGGAAGCACCAAACCTACCGGCGCAGTTCGTACAGGCACGAGGCATGGTGACGATCACTTTCTTCAGATCACTTCACTCACTTAAAAATACTTAACTCACTTTAAAAACACTAAACTCACTTTAAAAACACTTATCTCACTTTAAAAACACTTCACTCCCTTCAGGTCGCTTCACTTACTTAAATAGGCCTAACCGAAAACAAAATTTTTTGAAATACTCACAAATAGGTTATCAGCGGTGATAGCCTAACCGAAAAGTAAAACAAAACAAAATTAAATTTGAATACGCAGTGATAGCCGAACCGTTTTTTTTTGTTTTTTTTATTTAAACAGAAATAGGCCACCAGGGGTGGCCTATCCTAACCGAAAACAAAAATTATGAAATGAGAGAGAAATTATGAGAGAGAGAGAGAGAGGGGGGGGGGGGGGGGGGGCACCACAGGTAGAATTACCAGATTCCTTTTTTTAACCTTGGTAGTGGTATTGGTGACAGGCCTCCTACCTGCATAGGGTGTCGAATCCTAGCACTAGCTCTCTCTTTTTATCGTTCTCTCTCTCTCTCCAGGACAGTAGTTCCCTTTCCAATTTTCCCTTACCCACTCTAAACCACTGTTTGGACACTTGATCCTCAATGTTTTGGAGGACAAGCAGCCTAGAGGGGTCACTAGATATGTTGTTGCTTGATTTTCTTTGTTCTCTCTCCATTTCTCTCTCTATGTGTGTATATATGTATATATATATATATATATATACTGTATATATATATATATATATATATATATATATAATATATATATATATATATATATATATATATATATATATATATATATATATATATATATTATATATATATATATATATATATATATATATACCGGTATATATATATATATATATATATATATTTTTTTTTTTCTATGTGATTGAGGGAGGCAAATGGCAGAACTGCCTATAGCGATTGCCTCCTCCATAGTTGAAAGAGTGACAGGGCCAAAATCCTGGACACACGGAGTTTGAAGCAATTTCAGTCATAGGAAGAGGGAAAGACTGATTTTGGGAGAGAGTTGCAGAGCTCAGCTGTTGAGTAGAAGAAAGTATGAGAGTAACGTTTCACTCTTGGGTTGGAGAATTACACAGAGTAGGGGTGGGATTGAGTTGCAAGACGGGTACTAAGTGCCCTACGTAAAGGAGGCATATATATATATGTGTGTGTGAGTGCGTGTGCGTGCACGCAAGCACGCACATTACATGAATATATGATTCGTGCCATTTAGGTGTCGATATTTTCTTGGCGAGCGATAGCAAGCCTGTAATTCTAGGAGTACCCGGCCATTGTCTACCGAAAAAGTGCTCAAATGTATCTTGAAGGGGGTTCTAGGGGGTTATTTACAGTTTGCTGGAGGTCTAGCGATGAAACTATAAAATATATAGATATACTGTATATATATATTTATACACAATTATAACCACTACCCCCTTAAGCCAGAATGGAGCATTGGTAGCGCCCTGATCTCTCATTTTGAAAGTCCAAAGTTCGAATCCCTACTGTAAACTAGTGGATATTACTGACGGGTTGAAGTATTATTTATTGATATATCATATTATTTTCTGTTTAGCCCTCTTCGCCGTCTTCTCCCTTCATATTTACTGACATATACAGTTGCCCACATAAGATTTGTTCCTCCTCCTGATCTTATGTATGAAAGTAAAATGAGCAAGAATGAATTGGGAGTGTGGTTTCTATAATTATTAGTTGACTAATCATATGAGTTAACCACTGCATAATAAATTACACCCGTAGTTCAATCATGTTCATTATATGTCCATGTATAAGATCAAGGAGAGGAACAGAACGTATGTGGGCAACACTACCATTTTACCACTGACACTTGTATATATATAAATGAATAAAACACTATTTGCAAAATTATTGATGGTGGGCTGCGAAAATTCAGAGACAATATTATTCAGCTAAGCCAAAAGATAACATCGTATAAAACTTGTAATGGGCAACCCCCTCGAAACCCCTTTTATGTGGAACAAGAACAAACTAAATAACCAGAGGGGAGGCGAACTGTCTATTCTGCTTTCGTCGCCAGAATTTATGCTCTGCCCAAGATTTATGGTTGAAACCTAAGACAAATAGAGGTATTAAAGAGTGAGAGAGAGAGAGAGAGAGATTTTATTTTGCCCCGAGGGGCGAGTTTATTGAGCAGCGCCCCCCATCCTGTGAGGGGACAACCACTAGTAAGGCGATACATACTGCTCAAAGAGCCATTATTCCACTGAAACAACAGCATCGTCGTCTGGTTACATTCATATTTGTGTTTATAAGTCAGGTTGGCATTATTCAGATGTGTTATTATTTTTTCCTCATTTAATTGTCACATGGTCTGTATATAAAAAAAAAAAAAAAAAAAAAAAAAAGCAAGCAAGCAAGCTTGTAGTGACTGAATTATTAATTGACAGGTTGTAAATAATAGCACTACAGAACTAGTGCAATCGTATGAGGAGACTATTCATATTTTCATTACATCAATGGTTATTGAGATCATAGTTAGCTGAATACAATTATTAAAAAAATAGGCAATGGTATAAATCAACATAATACATAATTTAATACAGGCGGACATAATCATGATCCAGTTCGTTGTGCACTGGGAGCTAAGGTGTCTTGAGATCGCCTCGTACCCATACACAACGAACGTATTATAGTCTGCATGGTTGGTATCTAATTGAATATACTTAGTGGGTATTTCAAGAATGTCAGGGGGTAAGGAAATGTGATTTGTATATTAGAAGACTGTGATTAACGAGAGGTGTAACATGTGGAGGGAGGTGGTAGAAAGAGAGGGATCTCGTTGGGGGTGGAAGTTTCGCTCCCAGGAATTTTCGTTCCTGTGGTATTTCAATAATAATAATAAAATAATAATAATAATAAGGGGACAACCACTGGTAAGGCTATACATACTGCTCAAAGAACCATTATTCTACTGTAACAACAGTATCGTCGTCTGGTGTTATTATAGTTTCCTCATTTGATTGCCACATGTGCTGTATATACGTGCTCATGGAAAAAACAAATGTGACTGAATTATTAATTGACAGGTAAATAATAGCACTACAAAACTAGTGCAATCATATGAGGAGACCATTCATGTTTTCTTACATCAATGGTTATTGAGATCATAGTTAGCTGAATACAAGAGTCACATACATAATGTGACTAATATTACCAACTACCGAAGTTATAATGGAATTATAGTAATACAAATATGTTACAAACATGAGTTACATGGTTCAAATTCTTATTACAATAATGGTTATTGAGGGGATAGTTAGCGCAATATGACCAGTGGAGAAGTTTACATGCCGATAGTAATATAATATTTAGTAGGGTGTGAGAGAGGGATTTTTTTTTTTTTTTTTTTTTTTGATTTGATTGTTTTATTGAGAAAAGTACAAATGTTACACAAGTATCATAGTTACATTATCTCAAAAGGTCGAAGGTGCATACGCAATCTTCACCCTATTTCTAGCTTAAACTATGTCATTACATATATAGTTAGGTGAGTAATACATTGATATTGAAGATAATTTTTAACACTACCTAAGTTTAGTATATACAGTATTATAATAAAGACATACCGGTATCTAAAATACATGAGTCCCCGTTATAGACCTTGATCAGATTGTTTTTTGTTTTTAAACACGCATGCTGTCCCACAAGACCCCCAACTGAGCCCCGACCGTGTTAATCCCTCCTTAAACATCCTAGAGGGACCCTACCCGTCGTGACCCAGTCACCAGACCCCAGCCAATGCCTTCTCTATACATAATTATGTATAGAGAAGGCATTGCCCCAGCACCCAAAACACACAGCCATACAGATTCAGATTCAGATTCAAATTATTTTATTTCCATAAAATAATATTCGGAGGGAAGGTGCAAGTGGTCCACCGGGAGGGACAGTGCCGCATATCCGGAGGTACTTGTACGTCAAGCCATTAGCCGAGAATATTGAGGACAATACAGCAGTATGGTTAGGGGTTTTGTAGGAGGTAGAGGAATGGGTGGGAGAGGAGGAGGAGTAGAGGGGGGGGGGGGGAGAGGAGGAAGAGGTAAGGTACTCCAGGGAGGAGGAAAGTGTGAGAGGGGAGGTGTGTGTGTGTGTGTATGTGTTGGGGAGGGTGGGACATACTACATAGTACATAGCCATAGTACTGAAGATAAATATGGTAGTAAAAAAAAAAAAAAAAAAAAAAAAAAAAATCTTATAAGGGAAAGTTTGGATTTCAACGCAAGTCTACAGATATCAGCAGTATCGCTTCATCGTACCTGACACAACATATCAATAAGTAAGGAAGGAAACTGTATACGTACAAAGATCAAGATTCAATTAAGTTTAGTAGCAAAACAATATTCAGAAGGAAGATACTAGTAGTCCTCCGGGATGGATATGCCGCATATCCGAAGGTACTTAACCCTTCCTCCCCGGGCTGTCTTAGCTAATGACGGTCGCCCCTACCCGGGCGATATGGCCGAAAAACGTCTAGGCCTAGGCTACCGTATTTATGTTTATTTTCACTGCTAGAACTTTCCCACTCATCTATAATCGTAGTGCGGTTTTCAATCTGTATTTTGGCATTTAGTAGAGCTCTGTAAGTCAACTGGTTCAGTTGTGATGACGATTTCAGTGGAGCCAATATTGCAGAGATGTTGCCAATATGGGGGCATTTTAGACACTAATTTCGTCATGACGTCAGAACAATAACATTGAGGAGTCTTCTCCTTCTTGTTTTGGGAGGTGCGGTGACGAACGCTTGGGTTTGTTGACATAGGTCGTACGTACGGCGTTCGGACCAAGCTTAATTAGGCTATTAAGCTCATGCCTTAGATAAGGCATACCGGGTAGCGGCCCTTCTTTCGTGCTGTCCTTACCTAAGGCAGCCCGGGTAGGAAGGGTTAATTGTAGATCAAACCATTAACAAAGAATATTGAGAGAGAGAGAGAGAGATGTAGCATAGTTTATCAACAATGGAGTGAGCATTTATTATATATAAGTGCTCTACCTCCACCCACACCCCACCCCAACACACACACACACACACACACACACACACACAGCCCGTAGCCTAGTAGGTAGAGCTCTCGTCTCACACACGAGGGGTCGGGGGTTCAATCCCCGGCCGGGCGGAGACAAATTGGGCTTGTCTCCTTTCATGTGTTAGCCTCAGTTCACCTAGCTGTTAATAGGTACCTGGAATAAGTGGACGACGTTGTGACGTCCCATCTGGGGTTGGCAAAAATGGTACAAGGCAAGATGGGTATCATATGGTTCACCTAAGCTGATGGCTACCTAAGCCTTCGGGCGAGACGGTACCGTCTATAGTGAGAATGGTACCATACAGATCCACCCTAAGCCTTCGTTTCCGATGTCGCCAATTGGCTTAAATACAGACGTCACACACATCCACAGCCATTCCAACAGTACATAAAAAACACTTAACATGCATTTCACGCAATACATTCCCAGTTAAGGAGGCGCGATAATAATGAGCTTAGCTCGCATTGCGTGGATTCCCCTTGACGAACAAGTAACTGAGTAACTGAGTAACACACACACACACACACACCCTGATTTCTCATTATCAAGTCACACGAACGTATATTCCGGCATGTTTCCATATCAATTCGTGTTAGGAAAATGCTGATTTAAATAAATAATAGGAACTAAAACAATACATTTATTTAACGTCATCATAGTTTCAAGTTACGAGCGCACAATGTATTGAGATGCCGACATGAATAATGATGCCAATTGAAAGTTGCCGGAAAATTCACTTGTGTGATTTGGCTTCTAACCAACTTGTTTTCCCACTCCCACCCTGTTCCGTCAGAGTAACCGACGTAAACATGGTGCTCGTAAATCTCTTCTGTGAGTTTTTTGGCGGCTCTTTTTCCTTGTATTGCTTTCTGGTGAGCATTAGTCCCTTTTTTCCACGAATATTTTTACAGAGTGAATGAGTTAACCCTTTCAGTATACTATGACTCCGTCTTCTGTAATATGTTGGCTATTATTAGACGATACTTTTAGGTTTAAAGAAGGATGTGTCCTGATAGAGGTACAATTGAAATATATCTTGCCCCTTCGTCGATCGAGATCCTTCCTTTGACTGTACTAATTCATCGAGTATTGATAATAATAACCTGAAATATACGCCATACTGTTAAGGTTAAATGGGTTTGTGGGTATCAGTTTGTATGTAAAGTATTTTCTTTCAGACTACTCCAGACGATTATTTAACAGTTTGAAAAGATTACGCCATTATCGCCTTTAAATAATTTACCACATTACTAAAACATAATGTCCCTCTCAGTGACTGTGCTTATTTATAACTGATTATCATATTGTTCATCGATGAATTATTCCATCTATCAAGGCAATATATTCTGTTTGACACACCTAATTCACTCATCCAAACCTCCCCATCCTCCACCTATCCTAACTTACCCCTCCCTAACCTACCACTCCCCGACCCATGCTAACCTATCCCTCCCCCACCCATCCTAACCTATCCCTCCCCCCCCCCATCCTAACCTATCCCTCCCCCACCCATCCTAACCTAACCCTCTACCCCTCCCCCCCATCCTAACCTACCCCTCCACCATCCATCCTTGGCTGTCAACATGCCGTGAGCCTAAATTAACCCCTCCGGCACCTATCTTAAACCCTGTTCAGTATGCAATGTCTAGAGATTGTTACCTTTACCCTATTGAAACTGGGGTAAGGCCAGGGGTGTAAAGGTAATGAAGTACATTTACTCAAGTACAGTACTTAAGTATATTTTTTCAGAATCTTCTTTTTAAAAAGTAGATTTTGTGTCCAGTACTTTTACTCTAACTTGAGAAGTATTTAGAAGAATTATTTGTACTTTTACTCCGCTACATTTCATTTACTTCTTTTAATTTTGTAGAGTACAACTTCAGCAAATTTCCTAAATATTCTTCCCAATAATTTGAAATTCCAGGTAGCATTTCCCATGGACATTCCCCTGAATGTAGGTGTGACATTCCTTAGCTAGTTCAAAGGTCACCACTATATTTATATGGCGCTGAGAGCCCTCCCCTCTCCCCCACACATCCTAATGACTCTCCCTTTGTACCACCTGATCCCAAAGGTTTAACGCCACTTTTCACCTGTGATTCAGCATGATAATTTTACTATATCTATCTCTCGTCTATATTTATTTGAACGGAAATACATTTTTGAATTTCATGTAACGAAGCTAACCAGAATTGTTAAACTAGCATTAGCAATTTAGAATAATCCTTCAAAGAATAAATGTATTGTCCGTTGTTGATAAAATGAAGATTATATAAATATATGATAATATAAATTATGCTATTCAGTCAAAAAAATGATTGCAAACTATGGCTTTGAAATAACCACTCCTCACGATCTGAAGAAATAGAGAGTTGAAATGATATAACGAACACATTAGCAAACCATCGAGAGCAAAACTAAATGTATGGAAATCCCAAGTATAAATATATGCCTGTACAAAGTCCCTCGTACAGAGCTACCTGCATAGTGTCATACTGTAATATTATTTATTATGTTATTTACTAACTACAATACTGTATAAATTATTCTAGCCTGATATAATCTAACTTGCCATATTTTCATTTCCCAAACCTTATACCTAATCTCACTTGTTTAATCCAGCATAATCATAATTAACCCTGTTTAATATCTACTCTGTTATTGTCTTGAACTAATTGAACTTAAACTCAGTTGCAGCTTTTACCGAGTTTAATATATTCTAAGGAGATATTATCCCGAATCAAAGCACTTTCTCGATGTCATATAACCAGAATCTCTTCTATTAGATATGCATAATGAATATGTTTTTTTTGTCTGTGCTTGGTTCTGTTTTTTCTTCAGAATGTTATAAATAGCACTGGTTATAAATAGCACTGATTATACCGAATCGTCCGTATATCTTGCAAGTATTACATTATAAGAAGTGTGTGATTGTAAGATAACAAGAGGGAGAACACAAAGTCAATGTTCCTGTAATAGTTAACTATTAGTTTTTATTCATGTTCACACACACACACATACTGTATATATAGTAATACCTTGGGATATTACTTTTTACTTTTGGTACTTAAGTAATTCATTCGATAGATACTGTTTTACTTTAACTTAAGTACATTTCTAATTGGGAACTTTTACTTTTACTTCAGTAACTTTTTCAGTACATACTTATACTTGGACTTAAGTAAAATCATTAAGCACTTTTTACACCCCTGAGTAAGGCTGGGGAAAACGGGCTCAGCTTCCTACCACCCCCCGTCCCTTCCTATTCTAATATAACCCCTCTCCCCTACCTGTCCTGAATAAGCCCAGCCGTCTACCCTAATCTGCGCCCCCCCCCCCCCCCACCATTTGCTAAGGTAGGGAAAAAGTTAATGTATTATGGTGGAGAATTTTCACCCCTCGTTATAGTGGGTCAGAAGGGGTGTGGGGGGGTGGGGGGGCTTAAAGTTGAGGTGTGTGTGTACTGTATAGGTGTGTGTACTGTATGTTTTTGTGTGCGTGTGTGTGTACTGTATGTGTTTGCGTGAGAGTGTGTGTGTGTGTGTGAGTGTGTGTGTGTGTCATTCATAATATAACATTTTATATAACATTTAGAAATGTGTTCCAAAATTTAAAATGATATGTTGTATTTGTAACTCAAACCGATGATACCAGATTTTCTATGCAAACTCCATTTAACTAACCGTCGCAGTTTTCCACATGACTGTCAATTATTCTTCAACAATACACAAATCAACCTTTCATCTTCTCTTGATATTCTTGGGGTATCTTTTTCATCCAACTTCTCTTGGGAAGATGATATTACCACTCTTGCTAGCTTCCCAGAAGTTGGGAGTGCTCAACCGTCTCCGTGGGTTCTTGAACCCCGCACAGCTTCTTGCTCTGTATAGGGGCGCACAGTGCGCCTATGTATCGAATATTGTTTGCATGTGTGGGGAGGCTTCATTCATACAGCACTTCTAGAAAAAGTAGAGTCTAAAGCATTTCGTCTCATCAACTCACTTCCTCTTACTAGTTCCCAACAATCTCTTTCTGCACGCCACAATGTTACATCTCTGTCACTCTTCTATCGCTATTACAACAATTAGTGTTGTTCGGAGCTGTCTCAGTGCATACCTTCAACCTTACGACGAGTGCGAGGCACCCGCCTTTCAACACAGTCCCACTCGTATTCTGTCCAACTCTCCAACCCAAGAATTCGCAGATTTTCTCAGTCTTTCTTCTACTCAACTAGTGAAATCTGGAACTTTCTCCCAGAATCAATTTTTCCTTCATCTTATGACTTAAACTGCTTTAAACGTAGTGTGTCTAGGCATTTTGACCACAATGTCCATTGCATTTAGCTCTTTGTCACTCTTTTGGCTCTGGGGAAGTAACTCGTTACAGGCAACCTACCTTTTGTCTCCTTCATACACATGGAAATTAAAAACTAGTTTCATTACAGCCAGATATATGATTCCTATGCGTTAGAAGGAGACAAAGAGAAATCTGATTGTTTTGTCTTTATAATAAGCTTTCTTGTTTAGTGATGGTATAAGCAATTTTGTTTTCTTTCTATATTCCATCTACTCCCTCTCGGGCATAGGCTGAGAGCCTGTACATTCAACAGTTATTGAACGGTGAAGCCTGTGTGGTCTCGTTCCAGTCTAGGGGGTGAGAGATGCAAAGCACTTTTATCTGCCGCCAGCCCCTGTCATCTTGCCTTCGCAGGATGCATATGAGGCTTAGTTGTTCACTCACGGCTCGAAGCAGCCCCATCTCTGAAGCTGCCTCGCTCCAGTGCTTCACTGTCTCACCTCCGAGGCTCGGACCCTCACTCTCAGAACGCCACCTATTGAGCAATGAACTCACTAGGTATTGCCCCACTATAACAAAAACAAAATTAATATGGGAATATTTATACATTGCTATTTAATCAGGGAATAATGAAGGTATTTATTTGGCGTTTTAGTGGGCTTTGTGGTAATGCACTGATAACAGGTACAGCACAAATTCCATCCCAATAATGTCTTCCCATTGACATATCGGGATTCGAACCCGGGTTCATTGGATTGCCAGTCCAGTGGCAAGACCATTCTCCACTCCAGGAGATAAAGAGATATACTGAAACCACACAGACTTTGCGGTCCCAACTAGGTGGTCAGGCCTTAATACTACTAGACAGGGACAGTTTATAATGTAAGAATAGGACAGTCAATTAGAAGGCTCATTCCCCACCCTCCGCTCCCTCCGGCATAAAGCCGTACCTGAAAATAGGGTGGAGTGTAATATTATGGGTCAGGAAATGCCCACAAGGAAAGTTTTTATAGAGTATATAAAGACATTAGTTTGAAAGGGAAATTACATATGCATACTGATTAATTCATATTAATCCAATCTTCATCTAGATGAGAGAGAGAGAGAGAGAGAGAGAGAGAGAGAGAGATGAGCCAAATATAAGCGAGAGTTAGAGTAAGTTAGATAAAATTACTGGGTGATGCCAACTTGAGTGAAAAAATGCTTCGAGATTTTACAGTGGAGAGAGAGAGAGAGAGAGAGAGAGAGAGAGAGAGAGAGAGAGAGAGAGAGAGAGAGAGATAGAGAGAGAGGCGGAATAGGAGTGGGAGGGAGGATAAATTAGTGTTGTTAGGTGAAAAGAGGTAGAAGGAGTAAGGAAACTGCACATTCGTTTCGACGAACCCAGGAATCGAACCCGAGACCTTTTGATTGTGAGTCGAATGTGCAGTAATATAATGTATACCCAGAACTATATTTTGGTTAATCAACATTTATCCTACCGCATAGAAAATTGCCTTAATTAAATATGTCATGAAATTCGGTTTGTAAATTACTAAAAATGAACTGAATTTCTGAATCAAAACATGCAGTAAAAATCTCTATCATATTATTAAATACTAAACTGTCATTTGGTACTGATTAAATATATACTCTACATACATTCAGCAACATAAAATATTCGCTTACTATTTACCCTTATGCTCATTTGTTTATTGCATTACAAAATTAGCTATGTAATTTACACAACGGAAAATATAAAAAAAAAATATATATATACATATATATATATACCGGTATATATAATCACGCAGCATTTTAAAGTTAGTACGTTCAACCGTTTCCCCCACCCGATTATAAAATATGTTTATTTACGTTTATAATACAACAAACGAACGTGAATATTTCATAACATCTGGATAATACTTGAATGTTATGTGGGGGAAGGGATGTGTTGGGGGAGGGGAGAAATAACATGTGCTAGGCTGCGCTTTGCCTGACTGTTAATATCCGTGACTTAGCATATTAAAACTGTGTTGGGGAATGTACCAGAAAAGTTATATGACTTATAGTAGTGTGTGCCTTACCGTGACGCACGTCTCTATATCTTTCCCTTGTGGATCCTTCGGTTTATTTACCAGGTTATCAAAATATACTTTCGCTGATGGGACTTCCCATATGTCCACTAACTGAAGGTTATATACCAGGTATAATATACTGAAGGTTATATAACAGGTATAATATACGAGCTATATTATACACCAGTTATTACTGAAGGCAATTATTGATATGACATTATCAATAGAATTTAACCAACCTTAAACGGACATAACAAAAAGTTAATTGGAATCTGTTTTGTATCCAACGAGATGATACAATGCTTTCATTATTGATATATTTGTACAAACCATAATTTGACTTAAAAGGATCTACGATTCAAATGATGTTTACTCATTATTGTTCACTCCTGTAACAGCTGCCCTGCTGAAGAAGGCAATAGATAGATAGATAGATAGATAGACATATAGGTAGAGAGAGAGAGAATACACCTACTTACAGAAACCCCATACTCACAAGATATAAAGTATACTGTTTATTCTCCAATAATACCACACGCACAAAAACTCACAGCAACTACAACAACATTACAGTAGGTAAATTAAGGAAGGTGTAGTGGAGTGGTTTGGTTACTACACTGGAAATCTTAAAGTCTGTGGTTCAGTTCCCGATGTGTCAATGAGGAGATATTATTGGCATACAATTTGTGTTGTACTTAATTTCAGTGCATCACTACAAAGCCCACCGAGACACTATAAAAACAACCCTTGATGTTTCCAATACATTGGCATTGTATGTATATTCAGATACTCATAATATAACATGGGGACAGTGCCTAGTGTGTAAACAGGTCAATAGGTGACGTTTGAGAGAGAGATGAGTTAGAGTTGGAACGGGCCACGGGGATACAACCAGGGTCTTAGGTCTACGAAGGTAAAATCACGAACGATCTGGTTGCAACATTCAAGCCGTCTCAATGTCTAACGCTTCATCTGAATAAAATCTCCTACCATCACCGTGTTGAACGGTTGAATCTACAGGATGTTAGCCTGTGGTCGGTGATAGGGTTGGAACGTAAACAAATAATGTACTGTATAATTACCTTGCTTTACCGGAATGCAAGCTCACTTCACCAGATTATATATTTTGCAATAGTAATAATTTCACTTCTTAGCAACACATTCATAACCATTTTGTTGTTGCTAACATTAGTCGATTGTGTTCAGCTTAAGCAAGTGTCACACTATGCCAAATTAAGTGCCGACGCACCAAGACTTAAGGGTTGTAACGAGGTCTTTGCTTACATTGCCGTGCAACATGGGTGGGCGCCAACTCAAGAGAGACGTCGGGAGAGGTCGTCAGGGGCCTCAGGAAAAGTTCGACACGAACAACTTTCATAAGCTGAGTCGGCGGTAGCTGAGGTCAAGGAAATGGACGGGATGGGGACAGTAGGCGGACGGCGTCCAGTAGGCATCAGACGGCACAAGGGCGTCGACCTGTCTGCGTCAGACACCGCTATAAGGTAGGTCGCCGTCAGACAGCGACCCGGTAACGCCCAGGCGGTGTCATAGGGGGAAGGCATACCGTGAGTCCGCGACCTGGCAACGTCACACGGGACATCGTTGATAGAGGGTCTTGGGGCTGTTTTTTTTAAGCTTGATGGAGGTCTAGTGAGGAAACTAACAAATAAATGAATATATAAATAAATAGACCCCCAAAATTACCACTGTCCCCTTAATCTGATCCCATCAATGAGTGACTATTTGGTGATGGGCTGGTCTATCAGAGTGAGAACTGAGCAATCTCTGCCATACCCATAGCTTACTCTGACTGTTCCTTTTGCTTATATATTTTCTAGATCTCAAGTGACGGCATCTCTTCCGTGGATTGACCTCCCAATCTACCAAGATTGGAAGTCAAAGCATCACACTTTTCCTTTGCCCCTCAACTTTCTCTTCATAATTGCTGAGGGGCACAGGGCCCTGGGTGGGGTTTTGGTTTCCCGGGCGTTTCCGCACCCTCCTCAGCTACCCGCCATGGTGTGGCTTCGGTCACCCAGGCTTTAGTGTGGTAGGCTGGGAGGGTTATGTGGGGGCGCTCGGTTATGGCCTTGGCCTTGCTTGAGGCCTTGGGGCTGTTTGGCCAGGCAGTCTGGGGAACAACAACAACAACAACGAGTAACTATCTATAAACCCTTTCAATAGCGGTGGCGTCTGTTATGCCTTAGTTCTGCCCTACTTAGGCGATTTTATGCAGCTCAAGAACAGTCTGTGGGAGTTAAGAGAGATAAATGAGAGGAATGGAGGTCATGTGATCACTACAGACCCTTCATAAGCATAATACAATAACCTAATAGTTGCCAGACTATAACATGAAAGACGTCACTGGTACTGAAAGGGTTTACAATACATGGCCTTGTTTTACCAATTACTCAAAGAACCACTTAGTTAACCTCTCGGCTGCGCAGCCCCTGTAGTATACACCATACCGCTGTGCGTAGGTAATATGACTCTTTCCTCACTAAAATCATTATTTTACCATAAATGTCATTAATACTTATCCATAGGCGCCTATTTTAAGTTTAATATGAAGATAGTAACATGTTACAACAATAAAACAAGTGGGAAAAGTATTTGGATGGTGAAAAACGTGAAATTGGATGAGAGAGACCACATCCTCCCTCCACCAGCTCTGGTGAGAGACTGTATGTAGTGAGGGCTACGAGTGTCTCTCCCTCCTCCACCTCCACCCTCCCTCACCATCTTGTAACTGGGTGGTGAGTTTTGGCGCCATAAATAAACCGATAATTACAGGAATAAGAGACAAATAGGTGATAATTAAAGGGGGGGGGGGAGGGGGGGAGCAAGGGATGTGGAGGAGTGATATGTGGCATGGCCGAGGGCCAAAAAACAAAAACAAAAAAGTTTACTTGGGCCTTTTAAAAGTTTTTTTTTTAGGCCTAGGATCTTAACCCTCTCACGACCATATGACGCAGAGGTTGCCAGATTAGCAATAAGAAATAGAGTTCTCTCACTCTTATAATTATCTCTCTAAAATTAGTTTTCTGCCCACAGCTAACTCAAAGACAACTGCAGAGGTTAAAGTAACTAAACTAAAGGTTTCTAAATAACCCTGATGGTAACAAAGGCTTTAAAGTATCCCTAATAGGCTCAAAATTGCATCAAGAACGTGAGAGGGTTAAGAGTCTCCCCACAGTCGCCCAGTAAAACCTCTTAAGAGTCTCCCGGCAGCTGCCGGGTTAAGGGGAGATGGGCGTATTTATTTGCTCATTTATGAATCTTTTTATTATGTTTTTAGTTTCCTCCCTAGATCTCAAGCTTAATATCCCCCCCCCCCCCCCCCCCCCGCACACGACACACAAAAACGTCGCCTACGACAGACCGGTTTGCCTCGTTCGTGGTCAAGTGTGACAAGAGTAGGGGTCCAGTGTGACAGGGTGGCTGTCCATCGCCGCTGTAGTATCTATAGGCGCCGCTCGTCAGGAGCAATGTCGCCAACCAGTTTGCGTGCTACTGCGCATGACGATGCCCCAGCGGCGTAATTTATCTCACTTATGTCTTGCATGGTTGCCACTCGACCCCCTTCAGTTGCCGTTAGGTGGTGTGCCCGTCCATAGTGCCCGCCGTGGGCATCCCGTCCCTAGATCATCCACGTTACTCGGCAGTGGTCTCCCCCTTCTATCGCCACTCCTTAAGTCGTGGAGCGTCGACACTTAATTCGGCATAGTGTGACACTTGCTTTAGGAATTAATTTTACCAATGGAAGGGGTAAAGGATATCGTTCAACCATTCGGCTATCACATGTCTCCCCTAGACTACACGAAAATGCCTATTGATAGACTGAAATAAGTGAAACAGAATCATCATATTATAACGACTAGAAGTATTAACTACACATGACTCCACAATCACTCTTTATATGTCTCTCCAACAACGTCCATGCTTCAGTCCTGTATTTCATTGTCGGGATTATCACACTATCATGCAATCACTTTTTTTTCCCTTTCTCTAGTATAGGGTTAATTCAAATGGTTGGTACCCCATTCCATTCTTAACCCATTGGCTGCGGCTATATTTGGGCTATTTAGGGTATATTCAGGCACTCCTGAATGATAAATCAAGCATCTGCATTAAATGAACTGTATTCTATCGAAAACTAGGCGAAAATAGCTTCAAAATGAGACCAGAACGGGCCCCGTATGTGGTCTGGTTCACCCGCAGCGATGCCAGTGAAACGCGGGAAACCCGCTATTTGGTAGCACTCGCTCGCTTGGCTACACTGTTGTGAGAGACAGAGAGAGACCCGCACGAGACACAGTCTACCTCAGTGAGCCGCTCGCTGCTCTGAGGGACGGAGGTGGGCCCCTCAATCTCCTGCCCACTGACACTCGATTTTTACGGTTTTTACAGGCTTTTAAAGCCTGGAAATTGCTGTGACTTGCCAGGACGTTCCAGAACATCACCCGCAGCGAAAGGGTTAATGGACCTTGCTAAGTTAGTACAATCGTCCGAAGCTACCAAAAAAATTACTAAATGGGTTAAAAATTAAAGACAAACTCATTTAGAAGTATGTGAGTATTGTACCATGGATGTGGATGTGCTGGAGACTGAAAAGAGGAACACCGTGAGGGGGTTTGACCATGTGGAGGGTAAGGTGAGTGAGAGAATGATTAAATGAGTGTATGAGAGTGGCCTGGATGATACACACACACACACACACACACACACACACACACACACACACACACACACACACACACACACACACATACACACAAACACACACACACACCAATTACAATACACACTACACATCATCTACAGGACAAACACACCAATCTTTGCAATCTCTCTCTCTCCGCCGCAATGTTGCATCTCTCTCGCTATTCTATCGCTACTATAATAATCACTGTTCCTCAGAGCTTTCCCAGTGTACACCACCTCCTTTACGTAGGGCACGTTGTACCCGTCTTGCAACTCAATCCCACCCCTACTCTGTGCAACTCTCCAACCCGAGAGTGAAACGTTACTCTCAGTCTTTCTTCTACTCAACAGCTGAGGTCTGGAACTCTCTCCCAGAATCAGTCTTTCCCTCTTCCTATAACTTAAATAGCTTCAAACTCCGTGTGTCCAGGCATTTTGGCTCTAACGTCCCTTGATTTTGGCCCTGTCACTCTTTCAACTATGGGGGAGGCACTCGCTATAGGCAGTTCTGCCTTTTGCCTTCCTCAATCACATAGAAAAAAAAAATCCAATCTACTCTCTTATCCATTCTGGTCACGTAATTATCAAAATATTAGAGATTAAGACATCTAAGATAATTTATAGGTGTAGTCGAACATACACCCCAAGGCAAAATAGAGAGGTGGATGGATTTTATTAAACTACAGCCACCCGCCTGCTGAAACTGTGGCTAACCGGGTATCTCCATAATATCTGGTAGAACCTCCATCATACCCTGTAGCATAGTACTAAGGGAAATGTCGCATGTCGGGTAGTCAATAAATCGGGAGAGTCGCATTTTACTATATTAAATCGAGTAGACAAAAACTGGATTATGAAAAAGACAATAGAAAGATAAATAAATCTAGTATGAGCTAAAGATAAATCGAGCTCTGGGAGGCAGGGCACGCTCAACCCCCATTCTAATAAGATCAGCACATCGTTGATTTAAAAAGCTTTGTAACTATGTCAACATATAGACATTATTATTCTACATTAAATATGTCTGTTATTATGTGATCTATCTATTTATTGTATTGTACATATATGTTAGATAATAAATAATTGTGTTATGATAAAGAAAAATAAAGTATGCTATGTATCCTTGTTTCAATATTGTGTTCACAACTTCGACATGCCTCCAAACAAAATTTCATATTTAGCACAGACTTTATTGTACAGTATTAGTTGGGATGTAAACACATCATACCTTTGTCTTTTAGGAATGTTTCTGCAAAGAAAAATAAAATAGCCTATATGAAAGCGGAAGTTTGTTCGTTTTTTCATATAGTTTTGTTACAAACGCTTCATCTGACATACAGTATATTTGAATAGCAAGGAATGATGCTTTATCAGAATAATTTTCTGTATTAAAAATAATATTTTTCAGGATAGATGTTAGATGTCCATTTACTTTATTCAAATACGTTGCTGCTGTTGAAAAAGTGATATTACCAATATATTTTAACATGTGTGTATATTATTGCATGTTCCATAGTTTGTTCGAGTGTTATCTTGCATATAATTAAACTCATATTAATGAAGAAATAGATCAGCATAATCTGGCTCGAGGTCTGTTCCCATGGGTATGCCTATGTTTTGCTTCTGTAAGAAATCACCACATTTAAAGGTGTAGTCTATTACAAATCTAATGCTGTTTATGAGGGAGGTATTATTAAATGACACACTATTTTTGGAAGACAATTTGCTCCAAACAAAAAATCAAAGTTGTTAAATGTAATGAACCGGTATTTTATTTTGAATTTAAGAAGCATTTATTAATCATACACACGCACCTACACACGTCTTCACTGTACAATGGCGACACACACACAGAAAAGTGCAACATAGCGATATCACGTTTCACTACACTAACCCTTTCCCCTTCTCTCTCTATCTCACTCCCCCACCCTCACTCTCTCACTCACACTCTCCCTCTCTTTCTCGCTCTCCTCATTGATGCCATCCCATCCTTTCTTTCATAGTTCAGCTCATTGTTGGTTCTACTGTACAGTATACATATTCTGCAGTCAACCATCCTTCAGTGTCTAAGTACTTGGCTATTAATCATTGTTGGTTCTACTCTACAGTATACATATTCTGCAGTCAACCCTCCTTCAGTGTCTAAGTACTTGGCTATTAATCATTGTTGGTTCTACTGTACAGTATACATATTCTGCAGTCAACCCTCCTTCAGTGTCTAAGTACTTGGCTATTAATCATTGTTGGTTCTACTGTACAGTATACATATTCTGCAGTCAACCATCCTTCAGTGTCTAAGTACTTGGCTATTAATCATTGTTGGTTCTACTGTACAGTATACATATTCTGCAGTCAACCATCCTTCAGTGTCTAAGTACTTGGCTATTAATCATTGTTGGTTCTACTGTACAGTATACATATTCTGCAGTCAACCATCCTTCAGTGTCTAAGTACTTGGCTATGAATCATTGTTGGTTCTACTGTACAGTATACATATTCTGCAGTCAACCATCCTTCAGTGTCTAAGTACTTGGCTATTAATCATTGTTGGTTCTACTGTACAGTATACATATTCTGCAGTCAACCATCCTTCAGTGTCTAAGTACTTGGCTATTAATCATTGTTGGTTCTACTGTACAGTATACATATTCTGCAGTCAACCCTCCTTCAGTGTCTAAGTACTTGGCTATTAATCATTGTTGGTTCTACTGTACAGTATACATATTCTGCAGTCAACCATCCTTCAGTGTCTAAGTACTTGGCTATTAATCATTATTGGTTCTACTGTACAGTATACATATTCTGCAGTCAACCATCCTTCAGTGTCTAAGTACTTGGCTATTAATCATTGTTGGTTCTACTGTACAAAGGAGTACAAAGGAGTACAAAGGAGTACAAAGGAAATCAAGCAACAACAGATCCAGTGACCCTTCTAGGTTGCTTGTCCTCCAAAACACTGAGGATCAAGTGTCCAAACAGTGGTTTAGAGTGGGTAAGGGAACATTGGAAAGGGAATTACTGCCCTGGAACTAATGTCCGTGGCAGGATTAGGAAGTTAGTAGGGGACAGATGGGTTAGTAACTGAGGGGGGGATAAAATAAAGTTATTCATTTACAAACGCAGTCAGTCGCGGGTTTGATGCGAGATATTTGTCTAAGCGGAGTTTAAATGAATCAACGGTGATGCAGTCTATAACGTTTCGGGGAAGCCCATTCCACAAGTTGACAACTCGATTGAAGAAGAAATTCTTAGATTCGTGCGAGTTAAAAGATTTCCCAATAATTTTGCAACCGTTTCCCCGCGTGTAATTAGATTGGTCGATAGTGAAGTACTTACTACAGTTCATATTGTCGATGCCTTTGATGATTTTGAACACTTGAATTAAGTCACCTCTTAATCTGCGCTGGGTTAAAGGAAATAGATTTAATTCTCTAAGACGCTCTTCGTATGGTTTGTTCTTTAGGCTAGGTATCATTTTGGTAACTCTACGTTGAACTCGTTCTAGCTTGTTTATATCTTTTTGGTAATAAGGGCACCAGGATTGAACGCAGTATTCCAGAAGAGGGCGGACTAAGGAATTGTAAAGGGTTAGGATAACTTCTTTGGATTTATGCTCAAATGACCTGCCTATAAAGCCAATTATTTTGTTTGCCTTCTTAACAACTTCTGAACATTGTTGACTCGGTTTTAGGTTACTCGATATTGTTACTCCCAGATCGGTTTCTCTGTTTACATTCTTAAGCTGAGTGCCATTCATCGAATAGTTTGCTTTCTCATTTAGGTATCCGATATGTAGTACTTTACATTTATCCGCATTGAAACTCATTTGCCAAATTTGGGCCCAACATGACAATTTACCTAGATTGTGTTGCATATCGTCAACTTGTTCTTTTGAGAGTACGCTATTTGCAATTTTTGTATCGTCAGCAAATTTTGAGATACAGTATACATATTCTGCAGTCAACCATCCTTCAGTGTCTAAGTACTTGGCTATTAATCATTGTTGGTTCTACTGTACAGTATACATATTCTGCAGTCAACCATCCTTCAGTGTCTAAGTACTTGGCTATTAACCATTGTTGGTTCTACTGTACAGTATACATATTCTGCAGTCAACCATCCTTCAGTGTCTAGGTACTTAGCTATTAATCATTGTTGGTTCTACTGTACAGTACACATATTCTGCAGTCAACCATCCTTCAGTGTCTAAGTACTTGGCTATTAATCATTGTTGGTTCTACTGTACAGTATACATATTCTGCAGTCAACCATCCTTCAGTGTCTAAGTACTTGGCTATGAATCATTGTTGGTTCTACTGTACAGTATACATATTCTGCAGTCAACCATCCTTCAGTGTCTAAGTACTTGGCTATTAATCATTCTTGGTTCTACTGTACAGTATACATATTCTGCAGTCAACCATCCTTCAGTGTCTAAGTACTTGGCTATTAATCATTGTTGGTTCTACTGTATAGTATACATATTCTGCAGTCAACCATCCTTCAGTGTCTAAGTACTTGGCTATTAATCATTGTTGGTTCTACTGTACAGTATACATATTCTGCAGTCAACCATCCTTCAGTGTCTAAGTACTTGGCTATTAATCATTGTTGGTTCTACTGTATAGTATACATATTCTGCAGTCAACCATCCTTCAGTGTCTAAGGTCCTTCAAGGAAAAATCTAATAGAATCTTAATTTCAGGAATTGTTCCCCGGATTGATGTAGAAATCCGATTCTACAACATAGCTACCAGTACAAATCGCCGACTAGCCAAACTCTGCAGGGAGGAGGACATCGGCTTTGTCGACACGGATCATTAATTTTTTACTATGATAAAACTTGTTTTCAGGAGATGGTGTACATCTCAATGAAGTAGGAGATGCACGTCTTGGTCGTCTGCTGAATGATGCAGTCAAGGATTTCCGTTCAAAAAACGGGGTCAACCAGACCCCAGACAGGGTAGTGTAAGTCAAATACGAACTGAAAATTCAGACAATGCACAATCGGTAACATCCAACTCTAATACTTTTAAGGTGTTTTATGTAAATGCTCGTAGCATATGCAATACATTTTCAGATCTAGAGGAAATCATGTTTACAGAACATTATGATATAATCGGCATTACAGAATCTTGGTTAAATACGGAAGACAGAGACTTTTTAGCCGAATATACGCTTCCTGGTTATACAATGTTTGAGAAAAGTCTGATCAATAGAAATGGAGGGGGAGTTCTGTTTTTATAAAGGAAAGTCTTAATCCTGTCTTAATGTCAAAACCTCAAATTGCGAATATAAACATATCTTACGTACTATTAAATAATAAACGAGGAACTAAAATAACACTAGCTTTATTATACAGACCCCCAGCTCAATCAGTGCAAACTGACAGTGAAATTTATGAACAAATTGCAGAAATAACTATCATACAAGATACCGTAATTCTTGGCGATTTCAACTTACCCGTGACTAAATGGGGCGATATTCTTACTTCACACTCTGGACACGACCTCTATGCTAACTTGCAAGAGAGTTCACTTTTTCAATTTGTACAATCTCCGACCCGTGGTAATAATGTGCTTGACCTTGTACTCGCAACAAAAGAAGAATTAATAGAGAATTTGAATGTTGGTGATGAATTCAGTAACAGCGACCATCGTACGATAACTTTCACTTTAAAGTTTACTAGTAACAAATCAAATAGCAGCATTGAGAAAGTCCCTAATTTCAAGAAAGCAAATTTTCATAAACTTAAATCAAAGCTTAAAGAAACTGACTGGAGCTTTCTGACTAACAATAACGACATAAATACATCTTGGGAGTGTTTCACAACCACTTACCTTAAGGCAGTGCAAGACTGCATACCATCGAAAATACAGCGTCCAGGCCATAATGATAAGCCCAAATGGTGGAATAAAGATATTTCAGACTGTCTGCTTGCTAAAAAATTTGCTAATGATAGATTAAAATCCTCACAAAATGACGAAGAACGGGTGAAATTTGTAGAGCTACGACGCAAAGCCAAAAAGTTAATTAAGCAAAGTGAAAAGACCCTGGAGTTACATGGTGCGAATCAAAGTAAAACAAACCCGAAAGAATTCTATAGTTATATCAGAAAGAAAAAAGTAGTTACTTCAACTGTTGGACCGTTAGTCGATGAAAATGGAGAATGCACCAAAGACGAAGTACAAATGAGTAATGCCCTCAATACCTTCTTTGCATCAGTTTTTACAACCGAAGACCTCAGTGATATCCCTACACCATCGCCGATTCAGATTGATAATTCAGATGTTCTAAGCAATATCACCGTTACAGAGAGAGAAGTATTGAATTGTTTAGATAAACTCAAGGTAAACAAAACGCCTGGACCTGATACAATCTCGCCTAGAGTTCTAAAGGAAACTAAGGATGAGCTCTCCAAACCACTGACATTGCTATTCAATGAATCCTTGCAGTCTGGGACTATGCCTGATCAGTGGAAGCTAGCCAACGTAACACCGATATTCAAAAAAGTCAGCAAATCCCTACCCAGTAACTATCGTCCAATTAGCTTAACCTCAATTGTATGTAAAATGCTAGAAACGGTCATAAGAGACAGACTCGTAAATCACTTAGAGGCAAATAACTTCCTTAAAGATACTCAACACGGCTTTCGTAAAAAACGTTCCTGTTTAACAAACCTCTTAGACTTCTTGCACGATATCCTCAACCTCTACGATGAGAGTAAAGCTGTAGATATTATATACCTTGATTTTCAAAAGGCCTTTGACAAAGTTCCCCACAAACGTTTACTGCTAAAACTAAAAGCGCATGGAATACAAGACGGTGTGTTGAAATGGATAGAAAATTGGCTCAGCGACAGAAAGCAAAGAGTAGTCATAAACGGTAAGGCATCTAAATGGACCAATGTAAGTAGCGGGGTACCCCAGGGATCGGTACTAGGACCAATTTTCTTTCTAATTTACATCAACGACATAGATGAGGGTCTCACCTGTACAATCTCAAAATTTGCTGACGATACAAAAATTGCAAATAGCGTACTCTCAAAAGAACAAGTTGACGATATGCAACACAATCTAGATAAATTGTCATGTTGGGCCCAAATTTGGCAAATGAGTTTCAATGCGGATAAATGTAAAGTACTACATATCGGATACCTAAATGAGAAAGCAAACTATTCGATGAATGGCACTCAGCTTAAGAATGTAAACAGAGAAACCGATCTGGGAGTAACAATATCGAGTAACCTAAAACCGAGTCAACAATGTTCAGAAATTGTTAAGAAGGCAAACAAAATAATTGGCTTTATAGGCAGGTCATTTGAGCATAAATCCAAAGAAGTTATCCTAACCCTTTACAATTCCTTAGTCCGCCCTCTTCTGGAATACTGCGTTCAATCTTGGTGCCCTTAATACCAAAAAGATATAAACAAGCTAGAACGAGTTCAACGCAGAGTTACCAAAATGATACCTAGCCTAAAGAACAAACCATACGAAGAGCGTCTTAGAGAATTAAATCTATTTCCTTTAACCCAGCACAGATTAAGAGGTGACTTAATTCAAGTGTTCAAAATCATCAAAGGCATCGACAATATGAACTGTAGTAAGTACTTCACTATCGACCAATCTAATTACACGCGGGGGAACGGTTGCAAAATTATTGGTAAATCTTTTCACTCACACAAATCTAAGAATTTCTTCTTCAATCGAGTTGTCAACTTGTGGAATGGGCTTCCCCGAGACGTTATAGACTGCAGCACCGTTGATTCATTTAAACTCCGCTAGACAAATATCTCGCATCAAACCCGTGACTGACTGCGTTTGTAATGAATAACGTTATTTTATCCCCCCTCAGTTACTAACCCATCTGTCCCCTACTAACTTCCTAATCCTGCCACGGACATTAGTTCTAGGGCAGTAGTTCCCTTTCCAATGTTCCCTTACCCACTCTAAACCAATGTTTGGACACTTGATCCTCAGTGTTTTGGAGGACAAGCAGCCTAGAAGGGTCACTAGACCTGTTGTTGCTTGATTTCCTTTGTACTCCTTTGTACCTGGCTATTAATCATTGTTGGTTCTACTGTACAGTATACATATTCTGCAGTCAACCATCCTTCAGTGTCTAAGTACTTGGCTATTAATCATTGTTGGTTCTACTGTACAGTATACATATTCTGCAGTCAACCATCCTTCAGTGTCTAAGTACTTGGCTATTAATCATTGTTGGTTCTACTGTACAGTATACATATTCTGCAGTCAACCCTCCTTCAGTGTCTAAGTACTTGGCTATTAATCATTGTTGGTTCTACTGTACAGTATACATATTCTGCAGTCAACCCTCCTTCAGTGTCTAAGTACTTGGCTATTAATCATTGTTGGTTCTACTGTACAGTATACATATTCTGCAGTCAACCATCCTTCAGTGTCTAAGTACTTGGCTATTAATCATTGTTGGTTCTACTGTACAGTATACATATTCTGCAGTCAACCATCCTTCAGTGTCTACTGTAAGTACTTCGCTATTAATCATTGTTGGTTCTACTGTACAGTATACATATTCTGCAGTCAACCATCCTTCAGTGTCTAAGTACTTGGCTATTAATCATTGTTGGTTCTACTGTACAGTATACATATTCTGCAGTCAACCATCCTTCAGTGTCTATGTACTTGGCTATTTATTATTTATCTGTATCTTTTTCAATATTTGTGTTTGTCTATTTAATCGACCGAATTATATATCTGTTTATCAATTAATCAATACCTATACATCTATCAATATCCATCAATCTATCTATATTTCCTGGGGATTGGTCTCCCCTCTACGCAGCTGTACTTCAACCCTCCCAACCCATCAAATTTTCTTAAACTTTGTTCAGTACTCGCTCCAAAACTTGAAACGAAATTTGGTATTCCATTAATATTTGCTCTCTCTCTCTCTCTCTCTCTCTCTCTCTCTCTCTCTCTCTCTCTCTCTCTCTCTCTCTCTCTCTCTCTCTCTCTCTCTCTCTCTCTCTCTCTCTCTCTCTCTCTCGTCAATTTGTAGTATTCCATAATATTTTAGTTTAATTCAAAGCCACTTCAAAACAGTTTATGTTTTTTCATATTCTTTCTAACTACCTATTGATATCCGGCCTGATTCCCGAGAAGATGACATCTACGAATTGCTTATGTTATCCGTCAGCCGGCACTGCAGCACCACGTTCACTCATATACCTCCCAACTCCATCCCTCCACCTCATTCTCGGTGAGCCTCTCCCCATTTACCCTTCCACCTCACGATCGTGCACTCTTTTAGACATTTTATCACTCACCATACATTCTTTAGAGGTTTTTCAGTGTATACCTCTTCCCTTCCGGCGAGTGGGGGACACTCGCCTTTTAACACACTCCCACCCCTATTCTGTCCAACTCATCAACCCAAGAATGAACGAATTTTCTCAGTCTTTATTTTACTCATATGCAAAAAAAAAAAGCTCTGGAACTCTTCTCCAAAATGTGTCTTTCTCTCATCTTATGAAATACACTGCTTCAAGCTCCGTGTGTTCAGACGTTTTGACTCTAACTTACCTTAAACTAGGCTCTGTATCACTCTTGCAACTTTAAGGGAAACACTTGTTATGGGCAACTTTCCCATTTTTCATCATGCACATAGAAAAAAGTGCCCTATTATGTCAACATATTAGTTGAATCGTCTTAAGGTCGCCAAACTCCTGAAGCGAATTACGGGGTGTTCAAATTGCCTACGCTTCAAATATAGTTAACAAAGTAATTGTTTGATTATCATAAACAGTGAGTAGACTATAGAGTGTGTCAGCCAAGATAACCTTGTTGTTGTTGTTGTTTTTCCCCAAGCTGCCTGGCCGAACAGCCCCAAGGCCCCGAGCAAGGCCAAGGCCATAACTGAGCGCCCCCACAGAACCCCCCTGCCGACCACAATAAAGCCTGGGTGACCGAAGCCACTCCATGGCGGGGAGCTGAGGAGGGTGCGGAAACGCCCGGGAAACCAAAGCCCCACCCAGGGCCCTGTGCCCCTCAGCAATTATGAAGAGAAAGTTGAGGGGCAAAGGAAAGATGTGACGCTTTGGCTTCCAATCTTGGTAGATTAGGAGGTCAATCCACGCAAGAGACGCCGTCACTTGAGATCTAGAAAATATATAAGTAAAAGGAACAGTCAGAGTAAGCTATGGGTATGGCAGAGATCGCTCAGTTCTCACTCTGATAGACCAGCCCATCACCACATGACTAGAACCCAATCCTCTCAGCATCAGCTAGGAAAGGCCCTAGAAAGCCGCCTTTGGCGGGGGGATAGCTCCCCTATTTCAACCCTTTTCGGGGTTGGGCACCCGCCCAAGATAACCTTGTTCACCAATCTGTTGTAGGAAGCTTCCTATAGATATCTCTATAAACCTGAGCCCTATTACACTTTAAAGCTTTAATGACGAGAGAGAGAGAGAGAGAGAGGGAGAGAAAGAGAGAGAGAGAGAGAGAGAGAGAGAGAAAGAGAGAGAGAGCTATTATCTTCCCTGCTTGCAGTTCTGTTTACCTGCCTCCAGTTCTGTATTTACAGTAGGCTACCCTTACATACAGCCTTATCCTATGGTCCCATTCACACACAAAGCCACAGTGTTCTCTCCCTTTACTCTAGCGTAGTAGGTGCCCTCTGCAAGCGCTCTCACTACCTCCCTCACTATATTCTCCCCTTCACGAATCATCCTAGCGCAAACACATGGGCCACAACACACATACAGATGAATAAGATCACACATACACACACCCACATACACACTCTCTCTCTCTTTGCCTTACAAATGTTGTCCTGTCCGTTCCCTCTCAAACTCCCCCCACATCACTCTAATTACTCTCCTACGATTCACTTTTTTTTCTTTTTCTATGTGATTGAGGGAGGCAAAAGGCAGAACTGCCTATAACGAGTGCCTCCCCCATAGTTGAAAGAGTGACAGGGCCAAAATCAAGGGATGCTCGAGCCAAAATGCCTGGACACCCGGAGTTTGAAGCAATTCAAGTCATAGGAAGAGGGAAAGACTGATTCTGGGAGAGAGCTCCAGAGCTCAGCTGTTGAGTAGAAGAAAGTTTGAGAGTAACGTTTCACTCTTGGGTTGGAGAGTTGCACAGAGTAGGGGTGGGATTGAGTTGCCTCATCCTCACTTCATTTGCCTCCCATCTTCTCTTATGTCCATCCATTTAATATCTTCCCATTTATCTCTATAATACACAGGGGCATTTATCGTCAACTGTTGATACTGAATATACTTCCGAGAACATTTATGTTAATGTTCCCACTGTTATCGGAAAGCAAACTAAACAATGATTTATGTTTTGGTTGACTGACGATTTAACGAAGTTTACTTCAAAAGCTGCCATACCAATGCTGAGGAGAAAGCTGCCATACCAATGCTGAGGAGAAAGCTGCCATACCAATGCGGAGGAGAAAGCTGCCATACCAATGCTGAGGAGAAAGCTGCCATACCAATGTTGAGGAGAAAGCTGCCATACCAATGCTGAGGAGAAAGCTGCCATACCAATGCTGAGGAGAAAGCTGCCATACCAATGCTGAGGAGAAAGCTGCCATACCAATGCTGAGGAGAAAGGTGCCATACCAATGCTGAGGAGAAAGCTGCCATACCAATGCTGAGGAGAAAGCTGCCATACCAATGTTGAGGAGAAAGCTGCCATACCAATGCTGAGGAGAAAGCTGCCATACCAATGCTGAGGAGAAAGCTGCCATACCAATGCTGAGGAGAAAGCTGCCATACCAATGCTGAGGAGAAAGCTGCCATACCAATGCTGAGGAGAAAGCTGCCATACCAATGCTGAGGAGAAAGCTGCCATACCAATGCTGAGGAGAAAGCTGCCATACCAATGCTGAGGAGAAAGCTGCCATACCAATGCTGAGGAGAAAGCTGCCATACCAATGCTGAGGAGAAAGCTGCCATACCAATGCTGAGGAGAAAGCTGCCATACCAATGCTGAGGAGAAAGCTGCCATACCAATGCTGAGGAGAAAGCTGCCATACCAATGCTGAGGAGAAAGCTGCCATACCAATGCTGAGGAGAAAGCTGCCATACCAGTGCTGAGGAGAAAGCTGCCATACCAATGCTGAGGAGAAAGCTGCCATACCAATGCTGAGGAGAAAGCTGCCATACCAATGCTGAGGAGAAAGCTGCCATACCAATGCTGAGGAGAAAGCTGCCATACCAATGCTGAGGAGAAAGCTGCCATACCAATGCTGAGGAGAAAGCTGCCATACCAATGCTGAGGAGAAAGCTGCCATACCAATGCTGAGGAGAAAGCTGCCATACCAATGCTGAGGAGAAAGCTGCCATACCAATGCTGAGGAGAAAGCTGCCATACCAATGCTGAGGAGAAAGCTGCCATACCAATGCTGAGGAGAAAGCTGCCATACCAATGCTGAGGAGAAAGCTGCCATACCAATGCTGAGGAGAAAGCTGCCATACCAATGCTGAGGAGAAAGCTGCCATACCAATGCTGAGGAGAAAGATGCCATACCAATGCTGAGGAGAAAGCTGCCATACCAATGTTGAGGAGAAAGCTGCCATACCAATGCTGAGGAGAAAGCTGCCATACCAATGCTGAGGAGAAAGCTGCCATACCAATGTTGAGGAGAAAGCTGCCATACCAATGCTGAGGAGAAAGCTGCCATACCAATGCTGAGGAGAAAGCTGCCATACCAATGCTGAGGAGAAAGCTGCCATACCAATGCTGAGGAGAACGCTGCCATACCAATGCTGAGGATACAATGTTGAGGGCAAAAATATTCATGCAATACCAGCTTAACACTATCCCATATTATAACCATGTCCCCATAGGCAACCCACTTGCGTTTTCACTCCAAACCTCACACTCTTTACTTCCCTTCCCTCGTCTGTTCTTCCCTCCCACAGTCTCTCTTCCCCATGCAGAAACCTTCGCCTCTTTATTACCCACCTCCCCCTCTTCTTATGTCCTACGTCCCAATCACAACGCACCCTCTCCTTCAGTTACTTATTTCACTTTCGTCAATTCACCCCTCTCATTCTCGCCTAATACAGTAACTCTCCCAATCACTCCTAACAGTCACCACATACCCCCCCTGTCACTCCTCTCCCAGTCACTCATATCACCTTCTCCTATGCTTATCTCTCTCACCCGCTTCTATAGTCGTCTCTCACATATTCTTTAACAGTCACTCTTCCCAGTCACGTCGCCCCTCTCCCACAGTCACTTATTTCGTTCTTTATACTTGTCACCCCTCCAACTTGCTTTCATAGTTGTCGTTGCTGTTCCCCAGGCTGTCTGGCCGAGCAGCCCCAAGGTCCCGAGCAAGGCCAAGGTCAAGGCTTTCATAGTTATCCCTCTCGCTTCCCATTGGTATTTTGTCACCACTCTCACCCCCTTCCACTGTGTCCAATAACCCTTTTGATCTTATCCCCATAATATCCAGTTTTACTCACTACCATTAGTTCTCCCTCATCAACCACCTAGTCTTCGTCTCTTCTACTTATTTTTGTTCACAGTTACACAACTCACCCTTGACAAGTTCACCCTTCTCGTCATCCGTCTCACCCTGTGTCACTCTTCTCGCCCACCATTGGTTTTCTCTCAACACCCATCTGGTTTTCGCCTCCCCCTACTATTTTTCTACATTCCCCCTTGCCAATCCCAGTCCCATTTTTTGCTAGCAAATCCTGTAAGCTGCTTACCAAACACCCTCCACCTCTCCCCCACAATCTGCCCGCAAGCTGCTCCAACATATTTCTGAATGTGGGATGTTACACAATTTCCATACGGCAATATCTCTCAGCATTCCTAGTCTAGAGGTTTCTGAATGCAATGGGTTTAAAGAATCAAGCCGCCTGACTTACCTTAAATGATGAAGCAAAACAGCTCGGATATGGTGCCAGAATAAAGTTGGTTATCGAAGATTGCCGTATAAAGCTTGTTTGTAACTTGCATATCACAAAAGCATCCACCTCATAGGATGTGTTTGGGATTTTAATGTACATTTATAGTCAGCCAAAACATTGCTGATAGTGTGTTTGAAGTCGAAATAAATTAACTGTAACTCAAGATTTCTATGATGTAAAACAAATTATGCTATAAATAATACTATACTCGGTTTCATTTCATTTGACGGTAAGTTGGATCTCGTAGCTGTTGAGTTATCGGTAATTAATGGAAAAATATATAACTACTATGTCTCTGCATCATATTAAGAGAACTTGTATATAATTAGCAACATAGTTCACCACAAAATCTTCAAAATAACCGAGATGTCTTGATGGAACTTACCGTCAGTTGAAAAGAAACAGAGTATATGTGTCAATTATGATGTAAATTGTTTTGTTGTTGTTGAGTGAATTAATTAACATACTCGTGAGCTAATAAATATATGTATACTCCCAGCCGGATTCGAACCTCCGACATTCAGAACGAGTGTCCAAGCTTATAATCCACTACACCCCGGCGTGATGTAATGGATTAAAAGCTCGGACACTAGTTCTGAGTGTCGGAGGTTCGAGTTCGGATGGGAGTACATTTAATATATATATATTACACACACACGTGCAGGCGCACAAACACACTTCTGTACAGCCTCTCCCGAATAGGTTGCCTCTTGTACGTAGTCTCCCCAATTCTACATTCTCTATTCAACGATTTATCTCCTCGACTCACCCATATACATGCTGTATATAGTCCATATTACTTGGATCAACTCTCTCTCTAGCTCCTCTTACCCTGTTCATAGTCTCATCCTGAATCCCTTTTGCAGTTCGTAATACTCTCCTTCTCTCCCTTTCCAGTTCTCTTCCCCACGACTTTTTACCCTTAAGGGGAGATGGTCTGTTTTTCTGGACACCTTTCTCCCTCATGCTTAGTCACTTTAGTGTTCAGATTTTAAGATGATCAGCCCCTTAATTTGACCATTTTTAGGCCTTTCGTCCCTATTCTTTGTCAATATTAAGACTTTATGAGTCATTTATGTGTCAATATTAAGACTTTATGAGTCATTTATGTGTCAATATTAAGACTTTATGAGTCATTTATGTGTCAATATTAAGACTTTATGAGTCATTTATGTGTCAATATTAAGACTTTATGAGTCATTTTATGTGTCAATATTAAGACTTTATGAGTCATTTATGTGTCAATATTAAGACTTTATGAGTCATTTATGTGTCAATATTAAGACTTTATGAGTCATTTATGTGTCAATATTAAGACTTTATGAGTCATTTATGTGTCAATATTAAGACTTTATGAGTCATTTATGTGTCAATATTAAGACTTTATGAGTCATTTATGTGTCAATATTAAGACTTTATGAGTCATTTATGTGTCAATATTAAGACTTTATGAGTCATTTATGTGTCAATATTAAGACTTTATGAGTCATTTATGTGTCAATATTAAGACTTTATGAGTCATTTATGTGTCAATATTAAGACTTTATGAGTCATTTATGTGTCAATATATCTAGATGGGGATCTTGTGGTTGTGTATTTTATTTTTGATGAAGGTCTACGGAGGAAACTAGAAAAAATAATAAGTGAATTAAGAAATCGACCAAACAGTTAACTATCCCCCCTTCACTCAGCCATATAGTACAGCCCGTCTTCCCTGGATCTGGATCTGGATCTCTCTCTCTCTCTCTCTCTCTCTCTCTCTCTCTCTCTCTCTCTCTCTCTCTCTCTCTCTCTCTCTCTCTTTCTTAATAATGTGCTGACTCTGTACTCGCAACAAAAGAACACTTGGTAGAGAGTTTATATGTTGGTGATGAATTAAGTAACACCGATCATCGTACGATAACTTTCAATTTAAAGTTCAATAATAACAAACCAAATAGCAGCATTGAGAAAGTCTCTAATTTCAAGACAGCAAATGTTCATAAACTTAAATCAATGTTTAAAGAAACTGACTGGAGCTTTATGACTAACAATACCGACATAAATACATCTTGGGAGTGTTTCACAGCCACTTACCTTAAGGCAGTGCAAGACTGCATACCATCGATAATACGCCGTACAGGCCATAATGATAAGCCCAAATGGTGGAATAAAGATATTTCCGACTGTCTGCTTGCTAAAAAGTTTGCTAATGATAGATTAAAATCCTCACAAAATGACGAAGAACGGGTGAAATTTGTAGAGCTACGACGCAAAGCCAAAAAGTTAATTAAGCAAAATAAAAAGACCCTGGAGTTACATGTTGTGAATCAAAGTAAAACAAACCCGAAAGAATTCTATGCTTATATCAGAAAGAAAAAAGTAGTTACTTCTGTTGGACCGATAGTCTAGTCGATGAAAATGAAGAATACACCAAAGACGAAGTACAAATGAGTAATGCCCTCAATACCTTCTTTGCATCAGTTTTTACAACAGAAAACCTCAGTGATATCCCTACACTATCGCCGATTCAGATTGATAATTCAGATGTTCTAAGCAATATCACCGTTACAGAGAGAGAAGTATTGAATTGTTTAGATACACTCAAGGTAAATAAAACGCCTGTACCTGATACAATCTCACCTAGAGTTCAAAAGGAAGCTAAAGATGAGCTCTCTAAACCACTGACATTGCTATTCAATAAATCCTTGCAGTCTGGAACTATGCCTGATCAGTGGAAGCTAGCCAACGTAACACCGTAACACCGATATTAAAAAAAGGCAGCAAATCCCTACCCAGTAACTATCGTCCAATTAGCTTAACCTCAGTTGTATGTAAAATGCTAGAAAAGGTCATACGAGACAGACTCGTAAATCACTTAGAGGAAAATAACATACTTAACGCCTTATTAGCGGCCTAGGCGGTTTATTTATATGTACCGCCCAGCAGGGTGTTTTTAGCCAAAATAGGGCTGTTTACGTGATCATTTTCATGCCTAAATAAGACCCAGAACATAAAACAAGTATCTATCCCTGAAAGTGCATAAACAGAGCTTTCGAATGATACCATAACGATCCTTTTATGATGGCTAGTTTTCTTGCAACAACCGTGCAACGCGAGTGCAAAAAGCATGTAATTAGGCACTTTCCCCATACAATTCCGTATATAGCGAGTGAGAGAGGGAGGGAGGAGGTGGGATTCGTGTCAGTAGGTTCGCTGCGGTGGTCTGGAGCAGTCATACGCTCGCTACTCTCCTGCCACCACTTGTCTCGCTCTCTCAGCAACATTACGTGCTGAAATTGCCACACGACCTATGTCGAGCGCCGCCACATAGTCCAGCTTTATTTAACTCGACTTATGTTGCTCGCCGACAGTTAAGGGTTAAAGATACTCAACAAGGCTTTCATAAAAAACGTTCCTGTTTAACAAACCTCTTAGACTTCTTCCACGATATCCTCAACCTCTACGATGAGAGGAAAGCTGTAGATGTTATATACCTTGATTTTCAAAAGGCCTTTGACAAAGTTCCCCGCAAACGTTTACTGCTAAAACTAAAAGCGCATGGAATACAAGACGGTGTGTTGAAATGGATAGAAAATTGGCTCAGCAACAGAAAGCAAAAAGTAGTCATAAACGGTAAGGCATCTAAATGGACCAATGTAAGTAGCGGGGGTACCCCAGGGATCAGTACTAGGACCAATTCTCTTTCTAATTTACATCAACGACATAGATGAGGGTCTCACCTGTACAATCTCAAAATATGCTGACGATACAAAAATTGCAAATAGCGTACTCTCAAAAGAACAAGTTGACGATATGCAACACAATCTAGATAAATTGTCATGGTGGGCCCAAATTTGGCAAATGAGTTTCAATGCGGATAAATGTAAAGTACTACATGTCTTGCGGATACCTAAATGAGAAAGCAAACTATTCGATGAATGGCACTCAGCTTAAGAATGTAAACAGAGAAACCGATCTGGGAGTAACAATATCGAGTAACCTAAAACCGAGTGAACAATGTTCAGAAGTTGTTAAGAAGGCAAACAAAATAATTGGCTTTATAGGCAGGTCATTTGAGCATAAATCCAAAGGAGTTATCCTAACGTTTACAATTCCTTAGTCCGCCCTCTTCTGGAATACTGCGTTCAATCCTGGTGCCCTTATTACCAAAAAGATATAAACAAGCTAGAACAAGTTCAACGTAGAGTTACCAAAATGATACCTAGCCTAAAGAACAAACCATACGAAGAGCATCATAGAGAATTAAATCTATTTACTTTAACCCAGTACAGATTAAGTTGTGACTTAATTCAAGTGTTCAAATTCATCAAAGGCATCGACAATATGAACTGTAGTAAGTACTTCACTATCGACCAATCTAATTACACACGGGGAAACGGTTGCAAAATTATTGGTAAATCTTTTAACTCACACGAATCTAAGAATTTCTTCTTCAATCGAGTTGTCAACTTGTGGAATGGGCTTCCCCAAAACGTTATAGACTGCATCACCGTTGATTCATTTAAACTCCGCCTAGACAAATATCTCGCATCAAACCCGCGACTGACTGCGTTTGTAAATGAATAACTTTATTTTATCCCCCCCTCAGTTACTAACCCATCTGTCCCCTACTAACTTCCTAATCCTGCCACGGACATTAGTTCCAGGGCAGTAATTCCCTTTCCAATGTTCCCTTACCCACTCTAAACCAATGTTTGGACACTTGATCCTCAGTGTTTTGGAGGACAAGCAACCTAGAAGGGTCACTAGATCTGTTGTTGCTTGATTTCCTTTGTACTTTGTACCCTTACTACCTTATATACTTCTGTATTGGCTCTTTCCACTCCTTTAGCCTCTCCTTACCTGTACCCTTACTACCTTATATACTTCTGTATTGGCTCTTTCCACTCCTTTAGCCTCTCCTTACCTGTACCCTTACTACCGTATATACTTCTGTATTGGCTCTGTCCACTCCTTTAGCCTCTCCTTACCTGTACCCTTACTACCTTATATACTTCTGTATTGGCTCTTTCCACTAATTTGGCCTCTCCTTACCTGTACCCTTACTACCTTATATACTTCTGTATTGGCTCTTTCCACTCCTTTAGCCTCTCCTTACCTGTACCCTTACTACCTTATATACTTCTGTATTGGCTCTTTCCACTCCTTTAGCCTCTTTTTACCTGTACCCTTACTACCTTATATACTTCTGTATTGGCTCTTTCCACTCCTTTAGCCTCTCCTTACCTGTACCCTTACTACCTTATATACTTCTGTATTGGCTCTTTGCACTCCTTTAGCCTCTCCTTACCTTTACGACGTAAAGCCAAAAAGTTAATTAAGCAAAGTAAAAAGACCTTAGAGTTACATATTGTGAATCAAAGTAAAACAAACCCGAAAGAATTCTATAGTTATATCAGAAAGAAAAAAGTAGTTACTTCAACTGTTGGACCGTTAGTCGATGACAATGGAGAATACACTAAAGACGAAGTACAAATGAGTAATGCCCTCAATACCTTCTTTGCATCAGTTTTTACAACAAAAGACATCAGTGATATCCCTACACCATCGCCGATTCAGATTGATAATTCAGATGTTCTAAGCAATATCACCGTTACAGAGAGAGAAGTATTGAATTGTTTAGATAAACTCAAGGTAAATAAAACGCCTGGACCTGATACAATCTCGCCTAGAGTTCTAAAGGAAGCTAAGGATGAGCTCTCCAAACCACTGACATTACTATTCAATAAATCCTTGCAGTCTGGAACTATGCCCGATCAGTGGAAGCTAGCCAACGTAACACCGATATTCAAAAAAGGCAGCAAATCCCTACCCAGTAACTATTGTCCAATTAGCTTAACCTCAGTTGTATGTAAAATGCTAGAAACGGTCATACCAGACAGACTCGTAAATCACTTAGAGGAAAATAACATACTTAAAGATACTCAACACGGCTTTCGTAAAAAAAAATCCTGTTTAACAAACCTCTTAGACTTCTTCCACGATATCCTCAACCTCTACGATGAGAGTAAAGCTGTAGATATTATATACCTTGATTTTCAAAAGGCCTTTGACAAAGTTCCCCACAAACGTTTACTGCTAAAACTAAAAGCGCATGGAATACAAGACGGTGTGTTGAAATGGATAGAAAATTGGCTCAGCGACAGAAAGCAAAGAGTAGTCATAAACGGTAAGGCATCTAAATGGACCAATGTAAGTAGCGGGGTACCCCAGGGATCGATACTAGGACCAATTCTCTTTCTAATTTACATCAACGACATAGATGAGGGTCTCACCTGTACAATCTCAAAATTTGCTGGCGATACAAAAATTGCAAATAGCGTACTCTCAAAAGAACAAGTTGACGATATGCAACATAATCTAGATAAATTGTCATGTTGGGCCCAAATTTGGCAAATGAGTTTCAATGCGTTTAAATGTAAAGTACTACATATCGGATACCTAAATGAGAAAGCAAACTATTCGATGAATGGCTCTCAGCTTAAGAATGTAAACAGAGAAACCGATCTGGGAGTAACAATATCGAGTAACCTAAAACCGAGTCAACAATGTTCAGAAGTTGTTAAGAAGGCAAACAAAATAATTGGCTTTATAGGCAGGTCATTTGAGCATAAATCCAAAGAAGTTATCCTAACCCTTTACAATTCCTTAGTCCGCCCTCTTCTGGAATACTGCGTTCAATCCTGGTGCCCTTATTACCAAAAAGATATAAACAAGCTAGAACAAGTTCAACGTAGAGTTCCCAAAATGATACCTAGCCTAAAGAACAAACCATACGAAGAGCATCATAGAGAATTAAATCTATTTCCTTTAACCCAGCGCAGATTAAGAGGGGACTTAATTCAAGTGTTCAAATTCATCAAAGGCATCGGCAATAAGTACTTCACTATCGACCAATCTAATTACACACGGGGAAACGGTTGCAAAATTATTGGTAAATCTTTTAACTCACACGAATCTTAGAATTTCTTCTTCAATCGAGTTGTCAACTTGTGGAATGGGCTTCCCCGAAACGTTATAGACTGCATCACCGTTGATTCATTTAAACTCCGCCTAGACAAATATCTCGCATCAAACCTGCGACTGACTGCGTTTGTAAATGAATAACTTTATTTTATCCCCCCCTCAGTTACTAACCCATCTGTCCCCTACTAACTTCCTAATCCTGCCACGGACATTAGTTCCAGGGCAGTAATTCCCTTTCCAATGTTCCCTTACCCTCTCTAAACCACTGTTTGGACACTTGATCCTCAGTGTTTTGGAGGACAAGCAACCTAGAAGGGTCACTAGATCTGTTGTTGCTTGATTTCCTTTGTACTCCTTTTTACTTTGTACCCTTACTACCTTATATACTTCTGTATTGGCTCTTTCCACTCCTTTAGCCTCTCCTTACCTGTTCCCTTACTACCTTATATACTTCTGTATTGGCTCTTTCCACTCCTTTAGCCTCTCCTTACCTGTACCTTTACTACCTTATATACTTCTGTATTGGCTCTTTCCACTCCTTTAGCCTCTCCTTACCTGTACCCTTACTACCTTATATACTTCTGTATTGGCTCTTTCCACTCCTTTAGCCTCTCCTTACCTGTACCCTTACTACCTTATATACTTCTGTATTGGCTCTTTCCACTCCTTTAGCCTCTCTTTACCTGTACCCTTACTACCGTATATACTTCTGTATTGGTTCTGTCCACTCCTTTAGCCTCTCCTTACCTGTACCCTTACTACCTTATATACTTCTGTATTGGCTCTTTCCACTCCTTTAGCCTCTCCTTACCTGTACCCTTACTACCTTATATACTTCTGTATTGGCTCTTTCCACTCCTTTAGCCTCTCCTTACCTGTACCCTTACTACCTTATATACTTCTGTATTGGCTCTTTCCACTCCTTTAGCCTCTCCTTACCTGTACCCTTACTACCTTATATACTTCTGTATTGGCTCTTTCCCCTCCTTTAGCCTCTCCTTACCTGTACTCTTACTACCTTATATACTTCTGTATTGGCTCTTTCCACTCCTTTAGCCTCTTCTTACCTGTACCCTTACTACCTTATATACTTCTGTATTGGCTCTTTCCACTCCTTTAGCCTCTCCTTTCCTGTACCCTTACTACCTTATGTACTTCTGTATTGGCTCTTTCCACTCCTTTAGCCTCTCCTTACCTGTACCCTTACTACCTTATATACTTCTGTATTGGCTCTTTCCACTCCTTTAGCCTCTCCTTACCTGTACCCTTACTACCTTATATACTTCTGTATTGGCTCTTTTACACCTTCACTACACCGTTTTATGTGGGTTACTGAGACAAAACACAGAACTGCATGTGACGAGTGCCTCCCCCAGAGTTGAACGAGTGGCAGGGCAAACATCAAGGAATATTCGAGCCAAAATGCCAGGACACACGGAGTTTGAAGCAATACCAGTCATAGGATGAGGGGAAGATGGATTAGGGGAGAGAGTTCCAGAGCTCGGCTCTTGAATAGAAGAAATGTTGGGAATAATTATTCACTCTTGGGTTGTAGAGTTGCACATAGTAGGGGTGGGATTGTGTTGGAAGACGGGGGCTTTGTACTCTACGTGGAAACGGTGGTATACACTGAGAAAGCTCTGAGGGATACTGATTTTAATAATAACGGTAGAATAGTGAGATATAATGTTATTACTAATCACCATGCATAGTGCTTTGCTTTTTTATATATTTCACCCACCAAGGAACAAAACTCCTCCCTCCCATCCCCCCACTCCTTTGCCTATCCACCTACAGCTTCACCCACTGATGCACCACCTACCCACCATCAACTCCTCCACCCATCCATTATCTATTCCAACCATTAAGGGGGTAGTGGCTAGTTTGTTATTTATTTATATATTTAGTTATTTAGCTAATGGTTTCATCGCTAGACCTTTATCAAGCTGTAATCAATAGACCTCCTAGACCCCCCTTCAACATATACAGGGTGTTTCATAAATACCTTTCATAAATTTCAGAATGAATAGACCTAGCAATAATAAATATACTTTACTATGTGACGGTTTTGGAAATTTCTGATATTTACCGGGATATTACACATTTTAGTTTAAATAGGAAAGTCTAGGGGATGAAAACGATCAGTAGATCACCATCACCTCAATTACTTTATTTTGTCATAAATGTTTGAACATCAATGTATTTTACAGTATTTACAATAGTTGCTCGAAGTTTCTCCCACCCTCTTTGATACAGGCTGGGGCTCGGCGCATAAGAGACTGTCGCACTCTTTCAAATATCCCTGGTGTGTTTCTTACTTCTCTGCATGCCTCTTGAACTCGTTGCCACAGTTGCTGACGGGTGTTGATTTGTGTAGCATACACCCTGCTCTTCAAGTGTCCCCAAAGATAAAAGTCAAGTGGAGTTAGGTCCGGTGATCTAGGTGGCCAGGCGATGGGACCACCACGGCCTATCCACTTATCAGGGTACATAACATTATGGAAATCCCTCGTACCTCATGCAAAGTGAGCTGGAGCCCCATCCTGCATGAACCACATTTGTCTACGTGTTCTGAGAGGCACATCTTCAAGTAGTATGGGTAAGTCATCCTGAAGAAATCTGATGTACACATTGCCTGTAAGTCGCTGTGGTAACATAAAAGGTCCGATTACATGGTCACCAAGAATACTTATTATAAATACTGTTAAATACATTGATGTTCAAACATTTATGACAAAATAAAGTAATTGAGGTGATGGTAATCTACTGATCGTTTTCATCCCCTAGACTTTCCTATTTAAACTAAAATGTGTAATATCCCGGTAAATATGAGAAATTTCCAAAACCGTCACATAGTAAAGTATATTTATTATTGCTAGGTCTATTCATTCTGAAGTGTATAAAAGGTATTTATGAAACACCCTGTATATATATGTAAACATTTCGGTAGATAAATGTCTCGGCCGTAGGCCGATTTTTCCTAGAATTACAGCCTAGCTTACGCTCGCCAGGAACAACAAAAATCAACACCTCAATGGCACAAAAGTTCTTTATATAAACAAAGAAATGGGGCAAAAGGTCTTAAAATCGCCAAAATAATGCAACAAAAGTCTTAAAATCTCAATGAGAATGGGACTAAACATGAAGGTGAAAATGCAGCTACCTACCCCTTAAGTCACTGTTCTACACCTCCCCCCCACTCCTTCACCCACACAATGGTTGAGCGCCCTCAACGTGAGTCAGTACAGATTCTCAATCATCTCTATCATCACTCCCAGACGTGCTTAGATTGTCTTATGGTGTTCATGTATGTGTATGTGTACTTCTGTCTGTCTGTGTAAGTGTGAGGGGGTGTACTTATGTGTGTGTATGTGGGTGTGTGTGGTGTTGTGTTTATCAACACGATAACCCACCAATACGTCAGATAAGGTAACACTTACTTCTTATTATAATAAGATGATAATGGCCTCGCCGTTTTGAAGGCAGCAGCACTTCGATCTGAGAGTTTATCAAAGGTCAGGGAGTCAGAGAGAGAGAGAGAGAGAGAGAGAGAGAGAGAGAGAGAGAGAGAGAGAGAGAGAGAGAGAGAGAGAGAGAGAGAGAGAGAGAGAGAGAGAGAGAGAGAGAGAGAGAGAGAGAGAGAGAGAGAGAGAGAGAGAGAGAGAGGTACATACAGTATATACAATAATACTGTGTTTGACAGACACATATTGAGACACAAACAGATAGACGCAAATTTGACAATATTTGCCGACAATTAAGGAATGACCTACATACATCAAAAGATGATAATGACCATCAACACAATATCCGAAACCGTGCAAAGCTTACTTTGACCTCTGACAACAAATAGCCTTTTATTTTAAGAGGAAACAATCCCGTTTGCATCATCAACATTAATACGTTTGCATTATCAACATTGACTGAGCAATCCGTCTTGCTCCGGCTTGAGTTTCCAAGAAGGGGATTATATTGGGTGGAGACTGACAGAGAGCACACAGTCTGCCCTCATCCTGGATAATGGCAGTTGACAAAGGTTTTATCATTCCTGGTAAAGAGGATTGTGGGTGCTTGCCATTAGTAACTTGTATTTAGTTTTGAAATCGGTGAAAACTATGATATATTATAAATGGTAAGGTTATATAATAGATTATATAGGTGTTTTGCTTTAGCCATCAGCGATTTTAGGCTAGTTATGAGTGCAAATAAGCTATAGTAAATCATAATATTCATGGGTATGATGCCAGTTGGAAAAAGGATTTATGATAGATTTTTGTTTAGCATTGGAATCAGGTAGAACATGACTGTACACTTTATAGTATACGGTAAAGAGGATTAAACACCAACGCCATCTACAGTTAACCTAGAGATCACGTAGAATATTGTAACTCAAAATTAATATGGTTCTGATAAGAGTTGATTAAATATTTTGTGATATATGGTGAAGAAAAATTTATGTTATTGCTCTTTTAAATTTACGATTGTGATCAGGTAGGTTTTAATAACTCATAATATATATGGGTCTGATACCAATTAACAACCATTTCCCTTCTTTTCGGCTTCCCTCTCCTATTACTTAATCTCCACCATGCAGTCGAGTGAGGATAGGTAGATATTCAGTAGCTAGAGTTCATTTTAGTAAAAATGGTTTAATACTTTGCCAATAGGACATTTAGGGTAGATATATGAACATGATGGGCATAATAATTCAAAATGATTATAGTTGTGAGCATATGAGTTGACAAATAGGCTTCATAATAAATGATAAAGTAGATTCTGTGTGTTGGCCATTAGACATTTTCTATGATAAGATAAAATACAATAGACAGCGAAACAGACGAGTTTTTGCAGGGGTCTGCACGAGTCTGTTTCCTCTCAGATCGTTGCATTTGACTACGACTCGACTCGAAGCCACACTGCCATTGTTGTGATGTCCTATATCGTTAACTCGGATGACACTCTCACGCCACCTATTGAGTTCCCCATCTACTTGGTACTGCCCCCACAGCATGTTTTCAATATTTTAGTATTTATACATGATAATGTATTGAAAACAGCAAAAAACATTTATATGTCGGTTGGTTTTGCAGTTTTATTCTGCAACTAAGTACAGCACAAATTACATCTCAATAGTATCTCTCCATTGGCATGTCGGAATTATAACACGAGGCAGGCGTTAAGATTACCTGCTCAGTAGAACAACGTATCCGCCACACCTACCCTAATGCTTGTTTTTACACAATTCCACATGCCTAATTAGTACTGGAACAATGCGTACTTGTTAAGCTATCCTACGCACCCCCCCCCCGCCTCTAGTGTGTTCTCCCCCTTCATTAACTTCAGAGCCATGCCAGCCTGGGATTGTCTTACATGATTATCCTCTTACCCTCCATGCCGTCCTAGCATTTCCCAGGCCGTTCATCTTGCAGCTCATGAGAGAGAGGGGAGACAGAACAATATATCCCAGATGGAAGTAGAGAGGTGGACTGTTTTCTTGTTGTGTTTGTAATGTTTATTTGCTTAAATTATAGCTACTCTACAGACGATTTAATTTATGATAGGGATACTCTTATAATAACTCAATAGGTTAAATACTGCCTCAACTGATCATTTTAATTAGAGAGATAATTTAAAAGTTAAGACTGTAATACCGTGTAATGCTAACTAAAATACAAATGAGCATGGCGTCATCTGGCTGAGACAATTAATGATAATGTTGTTACACTAAAAAAGGGGTCATAACCTCCTACCTTAAAATTATTTTTTCTCTATCTCTACATAATAAATAAATATACAATAAGATAAAACACAATTGAATAAGGCTTGAATGTAATACCTATGTCCATCTGTGTTAAAGGCACACTGACCTCGGATATAAATTACAAAATGCCATACTTTGTTTTGCTGGGTATACTGTAGGTAACGACTTTTAATATATAAGGTATATATATATTCGCAATAATTTTGATGAACGTATATATGATAAGAAAACGGTATTATATGCACATAAAGGACTATAATGGCTTCATGGAAATATTGTGGAATTTGTATAGTGTAGTGAATTGTCAATATTGCCGGGTCCTAAGATTACGGCAAGATATTTACGAGAGGGAGAGAGAGGAGGGGGGAGGGGGTAATAGTCAGGTATTTCATATTTATTACTGTATGTATTTCTAATATAATGCAATTGTGTTTGTATGGTAGAAAGCAGGATAAAACAACGAGTAACACACACACACTGTTACGGCTGGATCGGCAATACATATTCGGGATTCTTGATCGTAGGACAGAAATGGCTTATGTGACAACGACACGCTCGATTCCAGTCCCAAATACTATATGCTCCAGACAACAAAAGCACCAACGCCCTACAGAGTTATCGTCTATGGTAACGAGGTACCTTAACTCGGCGAAAGTGTACAACAGGGGTAGGCTATGAGGCTAAACTCCCTCAGACATTTATAGGTTACGTTATTACTAAAGAAATGCAATACTCAAGAAACTACGTTAATATTAAGCCTCTAATAATGTAGAATAGAAGCAGGCTAAAGGTATGACAGTGAAATGCTAAATGACAAATGTACACGCCTACTTGAAAGCGCGTGCACTAGAATAACTGTCCCCTACTAACATGCACTAGCATGTAGCATACAAGATGTTCATGATCCAGTAGATACCTAATAATACACATGGAAGGAACATAAACAGTAGTCACTTATTGTAATAATGAATCTATACTTGGAATAACTAAAAGGTTGCAGGCAACAGTACTGCGCCGGTAGCCTACTACCGCATAGGCTACTTCGCTTCTCTCACTCTGTCTCCCCTCTGAGTCCGTATGCGCCCTACGCAACGGAACTCCGGACACAGCAGCAAAACGACAGTGCAGTTAATTGATACATGAAAGTATTAATAGTGTTGTCTTGTGTGTGAGTAATGTGTATTGTAAAGTGTTACATACATAAACTTAAAGAGAGCTGCAATGCATAGTAAAATAAAGATATCACCCACTCATCATCCCCATGTGTTCTAGCTAGCAGGCCAAGTCACAGGAACAACGAGTCCCAGCACCGAAAGCGAGAACCCAGGAAAAGACTGTAGAGAACACAAGGACAGATAAATTACGTTACTCTACTATACCGGCACTACGAGCGAGCTGTAGTCTCTGGTACTGCACTCGCTCCTGGCTCGGTAGGCAAATCAAGGCTAAGTCCTCACCCCTCTACAGACAACTCCTGGGCATGGTCGGGCTCTTACACATGGCACTAGTCTAGTCACAAATTGGATGATGAGCTGGGCATATAACTCGTGAACATGTAGAACGTTCACCAACTATCCTCATCAAGAAGATCGCTGTTCACATTAACCCCTTAAATCTAATACATGTAAATATATGCTTGTCCTAAGAGTAATACGAGAGGTGAGTGCTGAAACTCCTTTAGGACCTCAAGGGAAGGGTATGCATTTAAATAGAGAGAAGAATGAAATGAGAGTAATGTCGTCAGAGAGAAAGAGTGCAACCGTGAGAAATTGGGAGAGAGGGCAAGGGATGTTAGAATCTCAAAGGTTCTAGGCAACCTGGTCATAGAGCACACAGCGAGCCTCCAGGCAATGTGCTGTACGACAACATGGGCAGCCCAGGCAGCATAGGCAGGCGGCAATGTACTACCAACCCTGTCGCACCTAGCTATAAGCGCAGGGCTGCCAACCGGTCCATACGTCTGGCAACCACCCCCCCGGCAGCGAGGCGCATTGCTACCCTCTCGCTCTGAAGTCTAACTCACTCTCTCTCTCTGAATTCCTATTGTCTCATCTATCAACTTCTCTATTGATACTACATATTAAATGGAAGGTCTCGACATGGCTTAAAACAAAACCCACCACTGGTTAGCACATGACGAGACCTTTGCAGAGATACAAAGAACATAGTTATACGTTGTCACACTCAATATAAGCAGCCAGCACGGTACAACGCGGTACCGTGGCGGTACAGTGGAGTACCAAGGAGTACAATCAGGTTACGTTGCCACGCACTGGGTGCGTCACAGCCCCCCCCAAGATTTTAGATAATCGACCTTAGAAGCATTATCAAAATCTGACAGGCAACCAACCGACCTGCTACCCTTAGCTGCCACTAATTGCAAAAGGTGCACAACAACTGAAGTGTGAATTATACATAAAACACAATATCGCATGCATCATGCTACAACAATAAAGACTTACAAAACTAAACAAAAAATGTTCTCGTTTATTTTATTGTTTTATAATCTTTTTGGACGGCGTTATGATAGCCTAATTTTACTCCTGCTCAACCCACACACCGTGCACGACTATCCTGGATCATCAACCCTTGATAGACAATCTGCTATCACGTTCTCACTCCCGGCAATATGCTGAATGTTGAGATTATACTCTTGGAGCATTAGGGACCACCTGGTCAACCGCATATTCCGATTGTGAAACTGATTTAGGAATTTCAAGGGATGATGGTCCGTATAAATCGTCACTACCGGGCCGTAGGCTGGAACATAAACTTCGAAATGTTTGAGCGACAAAACGATAGCAAGAAGCTCCTTCTCTATAGTCGAGTAATTCCTTTGTGCCGAATTAAACTTGCGAGAAAAGAAGCTCACTGGGTGTTCCAAGCCCTCGGAATCAGTCTGCAGTAACACTGCCCCGGCACCCACACCGCTGGCATCAGTCGCCAGCTGAAAACTCCTGGAGAAGTCTGGGGCTCTCAAAATCGGATGTGTACACAGCAGGTGCTTGACTAGGTCGAAAGCCCTCTGACACTCCGCAGCCCAACAGAACTTCACTGACTTCGACAGTAGATCAGTTAACGGTGCTAAGACATTAGAGTATCCCCGGATGAAGCGCCTATAATAGCCTATCATACCTAGGAACCGCATGACCTGGCGCTTAGTGGTGGGCCTGGGAAACATATTGATAGCCTGTATCTTGCTCAGGGGGGGGCACACCCGGCCTAACCCGACCACGAAGCCAAGATACTGCACAGTAGCCTTTACAAACTCGCACTTCCTCAGGTTCACCACCAGCCCAGCATCGTGCAACTTCCCAAACAGGGTCTCTAAGTGCCTTAGGTGATTTTCAAAATTGTCATCATACACTATCACGTCATCAAGGTAGACCGTGCAGTTAGGGATTTCGTCACAAATATCGTTCATCAGGTTCTGAAACGTGGCAGGTGCGTTCTTAAGCCCATAAGGCATTACGTTACATTGGTAGGTCTTGCCATCTACCACAAAACCACAAACTTGCTTAGCTCGGTCCGACAGGGGTACTTGCCAGTAGCCTTTTACAAGATCAATTTTAGTAAGGTACTTTGCATTCCCTATCTTGTCCACGCTGTCGTCAACTCGAGGCAAAGGGTTAGGGTTGGTAGTGGTCAAGCCATTTAGCCTACGAAAATCTATGCAGAACCGCACCTTGCCGTCAGGTTTTGGCTGCAACGTGACGGGTGATGTCCACTTCACATAACCTTCAGTGATCATCCCTCTCTCAACCATGTACTTTAACTCCTCCCGTAAAGCTGGCAACTTTACCGGGGGCACACGGTAGGGCACTGACTTGAAGGGCACATTATCACCGACGTCCACGTCGTGCGTTACCTGAGTAGTGAGACCTGGGTGTTCGGCGAAAACAGAGGGGTATGACCTGAACAGGCCTAGGACAGCAGCACCCTGGTGCTCAGGCAGGTGACTTACAGCTTGCCTAGCCTCTTGTTCAGTATTCCCCGCCCACTGTTCCGCGGAAATGACACAGTCCCAGCTATCCTCCTCAGCAGCATGACTGTCCCCACCTCCTTCTCCACCCTGGCCGCTGCAGGCCAGCACAGGGACAGTGAGAGGCTCTGAGGGGCGTCTCACATACTCTTTCATGAGGTTAACATGACATAACTGATGTTTTTTTCTACGGTCAGGTGTTGCAACGAGATAATCAAGGTCGGACAGTTTCTTAGCCACCACATACGGCCCAATAAACTTGGCAGAAAGGGGGTGTCCAGGCAAAGGTAAAAGCAACATTACCTCCTGACCCACCGAAAACTCCCGAAGCTTCACCTTGGCGTCATACTGGTGCTTCATGACCGCCTGTGCATTAACCAAGTTATTACCTGCCGCTGCCATGCAACCTATAAGTCTCTCCCGGCTCTCAAGGATATATTTAAGTACAGACCCCGGCTTCTCTTCGCCCTCCCAGATCTCTTTCACCATACTTAAAGGTCCTCTCACATTATGGCCAAAGACTAGTTGATTTGGACTGAACCCCAGGCTCTCTCCTGGGACTTCACGTGCAGCGAACAGAACATACGGCAGACCCAAATCCCAATCAGTGTCATGTTCTGCACAGTAACAGCGTAGCATACTCTTCAGGGTCGAGTGCCACCGCTCCAAGACTCCCTGACTCTCGGGATGGTAGGCTGGACGACACTACAGAACATATACCGTGCAACTGAAGGGTTTGCTTGAACAATTTGGATGTAAAATTGCTCCCCCTGGTCTGACTGCACCTCACGTGGAAATCCATAACGGGAACAGAACAATAATAAGTTTTTAACAACTGCCTTTGCCGAGCCGTTTCTCATGGGGTATGCGTCCGGGTATCTCGTAGCCACATCCATGATTGTCAACAGGGAATTTATTGCCACTACTAGTAGGCGGGAAAGGGCCAACCAAATCTACTACAACTTTGCTGAACGGAGGCCCGGTGACAGGTATGGGAAAACAAAGGTGCCTTCGGGATTGTCTGGTTAGGCTTCCCCCGTTGTTCTGGCAGGTCGCACACCCAGCCACCCATGCACAGACATCAGCCTTGACCCCAGGCCACCAGAAAAACCTGCCCAATGCCGCCAATGTTTTTGTTACCCCCAAATGACCCGCCACCGGCACATCATGCGCCAGACACAATAAGGACTCTCTATACTTATTTGGCAAACAACACCTGGTCTACTTCCCTCCGCACCGCCCTCCCCACTTCGATTTGGGGTCTAGAAATCTGCGGTACAATATCCTGTTGAGCCTAAAGAAATCTCCCGGCTTCGCATCCCCCATCTTCCTCCAACTCTATGGCACCATTGCTATAACGAGCTAGGCTAGCGTCTTGCAGCTGCTGCTCACTAATGTCCCTGGGCGTCAATGCATCAAGATGGTTTTGGTAATAAGACATTACCCGGCTAGTAGGCTCTACTGCCTTAGTGGCTCTCGCTACAGCTCTTGCCTCACGCGAAGTCTTACCCAACTCTGCCTTGTTACACCCCATATCTGGGCCAGAGTCAACTCCCGTGTTTATTATAGGTCCAAGTACCGAATCACGAGAAGTGCAGCAGAATCAATGTCCCTTTTCCTGCCCTTAGCAACCTTCTCCTGATCCTTCCTGCACTGTCCCCGAGGTTGAGTGCTAGGCTGTGCAGGAAGCCGCGGAGCGAGATCGGGTTACCACACAGGCCATCTCATCCTGTTGGCACCTCCCAACCCATTCCCGATTCTCACCATCCACGTCGGCCGCCCTCTCGGCAACGACTAAGGGTGGAGTCCCGGAAGTGGGCACCGCAAAGTCATTGCCGAGAAGAAGGTCGACGCCCTCAACTGGCAAACACTCAACGATCCCTACATCCAGCTCCCTGGCACCACCTCTCCCACTCTCAACTCCAACCTCACAAGTGGGTATGACCTCGTAGCATTTATACCCTGCACACAACAACTCTGGCCGCATTTATCGGTTTCCCTGTGAAGTTCCTCAACAAAGTTTGCGAAGCCCCCGTATCCCTCAGCAAGTCAACCCTCCGTAGTTCCACTCCCCCAGCTCACAAACCCGTGTCCCCGATGGCTACAGAAAGTGTCCCGGACAGGTGTCGAGCCTTCCCGTACGCTTCTTTACCGCGTGGTGCCTCAGCTGCTGACAACCTACCCCGGGCAGTTGCTGCAGCCTTCAGAGACACACCGATACTGTGAACCAATGACACCGGCTTAGCGGGAGTGTTACTAGGGCACTCACGTGAATAATGGCCTAGCTTCTGACATTTGTAACATTTCACATCCCCAATGGGCTTCTTCCCTTGTGCGGGCGAAGAAGGGGCCTGACCTTTAGTAAACGGGAGAGGCTTGTGTTTGTAGGTGTTATTAGGTGCAATGCATTTAGTGTGGTTATGTGTGTCATAGGATTTGTTATTATCAAAAACTCTGGTGGGTGGGGTATAGCGCCCCTTCTGCCCTGACTCAGCCCTCTGAGCGGCACCGCAACCACGAATCAATGATAATCTGAGGTCTGCCATCTTGGCAGCCTCCTCTACTGTCTTGGGACATTTTTCCTTAATGTTCAGCGTTAGATCGGTTCCAGTACATTTGTAAAACTGTTCCAGATAGAAAAGTTGCTTAATTTCCTCAGCCGACTCTGCGTGCTCGGACCGAAACCAGTTATTACCTGCATCTGTTAAGTCCCGTGCGTGCTCCATAAAACTGACGTCGCTCTTCTTATTCACGCCACGGAACTTCAATCTATAAGTTTCGGGTTGCAGTTCGTAGGCCCGGAGCACAGCCTCCTTCACCAGTCCATACACTACACTCTCGTCCAGTGACAGTGCATCGTAGGCTTTCAACCCCTTACCCACTAGACGTGATGAAACTAATGCTGCCCATTTAACCTCCGGCCAGTCATACTCACGACACTTCTTTTCGAAACGAGCAAAAAACTCAGTCACTGCTGTCTCATCAAATGCGGGTACTAACTTAATTAAATGCGAAAGTGAGTCTGTAACCCGGTGCCCACCACCGAGATGACGCCCCGTGGTCTCTACTCTAGACTTCTCGACATCCATTTCAGCCTGGTACCTGGTTGCATCCTGATTGGCTTGGATTCTAGCAACCTCTATGCGTTCTATACTAGCCTGTTGTATCTGAGTCTCCTGCAGCTTAAACTTAGCTAGTTCTAGCTGAAATAACATCTCAGGAGACAGGCCTGGGGGGGGGAGAGCACAAAATGGGGGATCCACACCGAGACGTGTTTACGGGTAAGCCAGCTTGCCCTTGAGAACCCTCCTGCTGCATCGTGCTAAGACTCGCTGGCTGAGGGCCCAGCTCAGGGGTAGAGTGGAATGGAGGCTTGGAGGGAACCCCCCAAGACCCCACTCCACCCACCGCCCCATCGCCATCACCCAACAAACATGCCACCAAATTCTTCTTGGGCCAACTGTCAGGACAGTCCCGCCCCAAAACCGTGGCTAAACAGCGAAGACCGTAACAATCAATAGCCTGCAGGCGCTGTTCGGTCAAAGGTGTCTGCAAAAATGCCCGGGCATCCCTCTCTCCACTTATAACACTCCCCTCCCTAAACATCTGTTGTACTTGCTGGTTACTAGGCTGTACCGTGTTATCCTCCCCCGTAAATGATGAGTCATTAGACATAGTGCTGGTTATTCAATTGCTGTTCATAAAAAAAAAAAAGTGCTTATTACTAATTGCAGTCTCGACTCACAAAATGTTAAAGATGCTTGAATGACTCTACTCTAGACACCCCCAACGAAACAATCTGCAAGTCCACCAATACAATAATGACACAATAAAAATTCCTCCAATATGCAAGAAAATTCTAGCCAGCTCTACTAGGTAGCATAGAATAGTTCTCCAAAAAACATGTGATAGGATACTACTGAATCTTGTGCAAGGTCGCCATTTTTGTTACGGCTGGATCGGCAATACATATTCGGGATTCTTGATCGTAGGACAGAAATGGCTTATGTGACAACGACACGCTCGATTCCAGTCCCAAATACTATATGCTCCAGACAACAAAAGCACCAACGCCCTACAGAGTTATCGTCTATGGTAACGAGGTACCTTAACTCGGCGAAAGTGTACAACAGGGGTAGGCTATGAGGCTAAACTCCCTCAGACATTTATAGGTTACGTTATTACTAAAGAAATGCAATACTCAAGAAACTACGTTAATATTAAGCCTCTAATAATGTAGAATAGAAGCAGGCTAAAGGTATGACAGTGAAATGCTAAATGACAAATGTACACGCCTACTTGAAAGCGCGTGCACTAGAATAACTGTCCCCTACTAACATGCACTAGCATGTAGCATACAAGATGTTCATGATCCAGTAGATACCTAATAATACACATGGAAGGAACATAAATAGTAGTCACTTATTGTAATAATGAATCTATACTTGGAATAACTAAAAGGTTGCAGGCAACAGTACTGCGCCGGTAGCCTACTACCGCATAGGCTACTTCGCTTCTCTCACTCTGTCTCCCCTCTGAGTCCGTATGCGCCCTACGCAACGGAACTCCGGACACAGCAGCAAAACGACAGTGCAGTTAATTGATACATGAAAGTATTAATAGTGTTGTCTTGTGTGTGAGTAATGTGTATTGTAAAGTGTTACATACATAAACTTAAAGAGAGCTGCAATGCATAGTAAAATAAAGATATCACCCACTCATCATCCCCATGTGTTCTAGCTAGCAGGCCAAGTCACAGGAACAACGAGTCCCAGCACCGAAAGCGAGAACCCAGGAAAAGACTGTAGAGAACACAAGGACAGATAAATTACGTTACTCTACTATACCGGCACTACGAGCGAGCTGTAGTCTCTGGTACTGCACTCGCTCCTGGCTCGGTAGGCAAATCAAGGCTAAGTCCTCACCCCTCTACAGACAACTCCTGGGCATGGTCGGGCTCTTACACATGGCACTAGTCTAGTCACAAATTGGATGATGAGCTGGGCATATAACTCGTGAACATGTAGAACGTTCACCAACTATCCTCATCAAGAAGATCGCTGTTCACATTAACCCCTTAAATCTAATACATGTAAATATATGCTTGTCCTAAGAGTAATACGAGAGGTGAGTGCTGAAACTCCTTTAGGACCTCAAGGGAAGGGTATGCATTTAAATAGAGAGAAGAATGAAATGAGAGTAATGTCGTCAGAGAGAAAGAGTGCAACCGTGAGAAATTGGGAGAGAGGGCAAGGGATGTTAGAATCTCAAAGGTTCTAGGCAACCTGGTCATAGAGCACACAGCGAGCCTCCAGGCAATGTGCTGTACGACAACATGGGCAGCCCAGGCAGCATAGGCAGGCGGCAATGTACTACCAACCCTGTCGCACCTAGCTATAAGCGCAGGGCTGCCAACCGGTCCATACGTCTGGCAACCACCCCCCCGGCAGCGAGGCGCATTGCTACCCTCTCGCTCTGAAGTCTAACTCACTCTCTCTCTCTGAATTCCTATTGTCTCATCTATCAACTTCTCTATTGATACTACATATTAAATGGAAGGTCTCGACATGGCTTAAAACAAAACCCACCACTGGTTAGCACATGACGAGACCTTTGCAGAGATACAAAGAACATAGTTATACGTTGTCACACTCAATATAAGCAGCCAGCACGGTACAACGCGGTACCGTGGCGGTACAGTGGAGTACCAAGGAGTACAATCAGGTTACGTTGCCACGCACTGGGTGCGTCACAACACACACACACACACTAACTGGGAATCTGTTTTAGTGACAGCATTTAAGCTACTTGCAAGGCTATTAACCCTTTGTGGGGCGAAGTGTTTTAAGGGGAGGTTTTTAGTGTGTTTCCTAGACTTCCATCAAGCTTGAAATTACACCCGCTTGACCCCCTTTCAAGATAAATTTGTACATTTTTCGGTAGAAAAATGTCCCGGCCGAAGGCCGGTTCCTCTTAAATTACAGGCTCGTTATCGCTCGCCAGCAAAAATCGACACCTAAATGGCACGAAAGGTCTTAAAAGTTACATAATTGGGGTGAAAGTTCTTAAAATCGCCAAACTAATGGGGCGAACGTCTTAAAATCTAAAAAACAATGGGGCTAAACATGAGGGAGAAAGGGATAAAGAAAAATATCCCTCAAGTGGAAATCTCCCCTTAAGAGATAGTGCAAATACGCGCACTCATACAGTAGGTCCAAGTTTGCTGGATCCTTCGCATGATCAAATTCGGTCACTTGCTCTATAAAGGGTTAAGAACACAAATAGGATGCAATATATTTTCAAGATACTTGAAATAGTAACGCTTTTACATTTAATACACATTAAATCGAAACTACTGTACAATCAAATATAGAAAGAATAGAAAACTAAATGCACATATTAAATATAATTTATTATGTTTATTTGTCCTTAACTAATATTGCAAACTGAACATAAAAATTACAATCACATCCTAATTGCATATAAGTATTAGTAACTGATATACGACTCAAACAATTGTAACAGAATATAATAATTGCATATCAGTATTAGTAACGGATATACGACTCAGACAATTGTAACAGAATATAATAATTGCATATCAGTATTAGTAACTGATATATGACTCAAACAATTGTAACAGAATATAATAATTGCATATCAGTATTAGTAACTGATATATGACTCAAACAATTGTAACAGAATATCATAATTGCATATCAGTATTAGTAACTGATATATGACTCAAACAATTGTAACAGAATATAATAATTGCAATATCAGTATTAGTAACTGATATAAGACTCAAACAATTGTAACAGAATATAATAATTGCATATCAGTATTAGTAACTGTTACGACCTGGCACTCGGGTACACAAGGGCTCTCAATCAGGACTCGAGTACGGCTCGCTGCCACAACGGAAACACACGATCCCAACCCCTGAGTACTGCCAGCCGAACAAAAAACACCAATACCCTCCAGAGTTCGATCTGCTATAACGGGGTATACAAGAACTCGGTACTAGTGTTCAACAACAGACTAATAAAGAGACAGGAATTATCTAGTCTGGTCAACAATCAAACAAAGAAGTAAGAAACAACAACACCAAAGAATAGTGTTGGCCGAAGCCGAAGTAATCCACCCTTGACTAAGAACTTAAGAAGTCCTCCACCCTCTACTTCGGATCGGCACTATTACGTTACGTTAATCAATAGTCCTTAAGCATCGAGCAAGGAATCTTCTGAAAAAGTTAGATGCTTCTCGGATGCTCGTAAGAAGTATGTATCGGATTTTGAACAGCAATTCAATAAGCAAAACACTGGCAATTAAATATCATTAAAGGTTTAAATTGACATAAGAAGAATTATAAGAATAGGCAATAGTAAATGGCAAACATTAAAAAGAAGTACTCCGCCAATGCACCGGCAATAGCCTACTCGGATTGTGCTCGTGGGCCACTAATCACTAAAGTAGCTAAGCGTGCAACACATGAAATCAATAGTGCATAAACAATATCATACATAAGGAAAGCTTCAATACTATTCTGTATCTGCTGATCGAGCAAAGTCTAGCTGGGATGTAGTAGGCTAGGAAACAAGGGCTGAGCAAGCGGCTCGTAGCCTAGCGAGGTCCTTAAGGCTGTGCGGCCAAATTACGTTAATTGACGGGATGCTCTCTTGAGAGATCCAGATCGCTAGTATCTGGTTCTCTCCTGGCGATCCTCTCAAAGTCAAAGCAAACGAGTTAGTACAGTGTTGGGTGGCAGAGGCAAAAGCCCTCACTCGCAACACAGTGCTAAACTCACAAGGTACACAGTCAGAAAGACCACCTAGGCTTCCCACGTCTCCGTTGCGATTGTACAGGTTCAACAAAATCTAGTACACATCGGAAATCACAACACCAGTAGCCTTATCCCAGTCTAGCATTACCTAGACCAGCAGAAAACAGGAACAATAATAATAACACACAGGGAAATGCATATACGAGTGCAACAAACATTAATCAATCCTATTCTAAGTTATCCCTTCCAAAATAGGCTATCTACTAGGCATATATCTTGTGAGAACTCAAGCGATAATACGTTGGCTGACTAGCTCTGCACCAACGGGACCATGGAAGTTAAAAAGGGTAGGGAAAAGAGGAAAAAAGGCTGTAAAGATAGTAGAGAAAGTTCACATCAGTCAGAAGAATATATATAGTTAGCAAGGGAAATGAGAAGTCGCTCTGCCTAATGAGTTCTGATCTAAAAATGGCTAGACTTCCCTTTTTTATACTCTGCCCTCTAGTGAGCCCAACGTGAACTACTAAGGACCGCCCACTGACAATCATTACGTAATTGCTCTCTCTCAATCTGGGATAGACAAAGGCTTTCCCACGCACTGAGGGGAGGGGGGAGGGGGGGAGTGCTAGTGAGTTAGGCCCACCTCCCGCATGGCGCACCCACCGACCCCTGTTACGTAATCTCTCTCTCTCCTGTCATCATTACAAATAAGTTTTATACACAATACTTATAACTAATGATATAAAATAGAACTCGTTGACTCAGATGAAAACAAAATACATATTCATAATACTTATAGTACAACGGCTCACATGAACTAAGTTAGGAAACTCTACATAGACTACAGCCAAAGTTCCTGCCCTGACGATCCTAGCGAGAGTGGGGCATGACTAGGCGTTCTGTACAGCATGCTCACACTGGACATGCGTCACACCTCCCCCAAGATTTTACTTGCTCAACCCTGAGCTAAAATCTGACAAACACAGAACCCCATCAAGCCCCTCACACCCAGCGACCGCATGGCACTAAAACAAAGCTGAGTTTATCACCAAAACACATCTTATTAAAAAAAAATTCACATTTTATAACTCCTCCCAACAATAGCAAAAGACACAATATCATGCTCCCAGAGCGAGCTTACAGCAGCTCAGCCGTTTGATAGTTCGTGGACTACTCGAACTCTATAGGCTATGACAAACTTATACAATTATCTATATCAAAAGAAAGAGTTTTTTTATGATTTTTATATTTTAATATGTTTTTCCCGGCTGCACTATAAGGGCAGCCTATTTTCTTCTATACCAAACGCTCAACTCCTGCTTTACGACCCAATACGCTGGGCTACAACCGCGAGCCAACAAGCACCAAGCGCAAAATACTATTCAAACTAAAGCAGGAGGCTACCCGTGTGTCAATCTACCCAGGATCATATACCCTTGAACGACCATCTGCAACCACGTTGACACAACCGGCAATATGGCGTATGTCCAGGTTATATACCAATAACCTTAGTGACCACCTGGTCAGCCTCATATTCCGATTGTGAAACTGGTCCAAGAACTTGAGAGGGTGATGATCTGGGTAAACTACAACGACCGGACCATAGGCTGGAACATAGACCTCGAAATGCCCCAGCGCAAGCACAACCGCCAGCAGCTCCTCCTCGACAACAGAGCAGCTCCCCTGGGCCGAATTGTACTTCTCCGAGCAGAAACTAACAGGATGCTCCAGCCCATCATCGTCCTTTTCAATTTCATTCATCAGGTTCTGAAACGTTGCTGGTGCATTCTTAAGTCCGTAAGGCATAACATTGCACCGGTAGGTACTCCCGTCCACAACAAAACCACATACCTCTTTAGCACGCTCGGACAAAGGTACTTGCCAGTAACCTTTTACTAAATCTACTTTCGTGATAGGCGATGCAGCCCCGAGGCGGTCTATGGTATCGTCAACTCTTGATAAGGTATAGGCGTCTGTCAGGGATAATGCACACACACTCTCGCAATCAACACACTCACTGATCTTGCCACTTAACACCGGTTGCAAAGTTACAGGCAACGATCACTCACGACATTCCTTATCCTTCAGACCCTTCGTCCACACGTAATACAGCTCTGCTTGCACCATAGGCTGTCGAGCAGGATTTATACGGTAGGGAATTAAACTGAGCCTTGCACTATCTCCAGCCTGCATGTCGGATTCTACCCCGTACATCAGGCCTGGAGAAGCAACAAACATGCGAAAGTACTGCCATAGCCTAGTAAACAACTGCCTTGCACTGTCTCCACGAACAACATGCCTAGTGCCCTCCCACAACCCAGCCGAGACCGCAGCTTCTAACCTGTAGTCTCCCTCCTTCTCCACCTTCGTCCCTAGAACAGCCAGGTCATGAGAGGGACAATCAGTACCACCTGTGCAGTCACTCCCATAGTTCATTATTGCTAAGGCTTCCCCGCCGATACCGTACATGCGCACCCCCGCATTCCTTGTGACGACATCTGCCTGCTCAGCATCACCGCTTTTAGAGACATGGCCAGATACAGTCGGTCTATGGTAGGGCTGTTGCATTAGACTAGAGCAGCATTGGGAGGCTATGTGACGACCGGGCACATACACTCCACAGCCAACCTCACCAATCTGCTCAATGTCCTCCTTTTGACCACCACCCTTGGCAGCCATGGGTCGACCCTGACCTGGCAACCATGCCAAAGCCTCGTCGCCCACCTTGAACCACCGAAACAACGAGGCTAACGGTCTTTCAACATTCACGTGACCTGCCTGCGGAACATCTTGCACCGCCCGAGTTGTGAGACTCAGGGGCTCGGCACGACCAGTGGGGTATGAACCGAGCTGGTGCTGGAGTGCTGCACACCGCTGCTCAGGCAGGTGCTCTAGCGCTTCCACAGCCACCAGACTCGTGTCCCCCGCCCACTGCTCCGCCGAGACATGACAATCCCTACTCTCCTCGACCTGTGCCCTACTGCCCCCCTCTCCTTCTCCACCTTGGCCGCGGCAGACCAACGCAGGGACAGTAGGCTGCTCAAGTGGTTGCCTCACAAACTCCTCCAACAGGTTCACATGACATGCTTCCCCGTCCTCGTGTTTGATCTCGACAGCACCATTACCACACTTCTGAACTTCCGGATCCTCCAACTGCAGTTTACAAATATCTGAGGGAACCAACCTGTCTAGATGCTTCCGAAGCGACCCAAGTCCTCCCCCAATATCAAACTGAGCAACCCTTTTTTCTCTCCGTGTGTAACGTTGCTGCCTCGGAGTCTCTTCCTGCCCTACCTCCTCACTAGCTGTGACAGGTCCTGGGGCCTCTCCAGACTCTAACATAGGTACCAATACTGAATCACCCGGGAGAGCCGCCGAGTCAAAACTCTTAAAACCAACTCCTGCTTTAGCCTCCTCCTGTTGATCGTTCCTCCGCTGGTCTGAAGACGGAGGACTAGGCTGTGACACTTTAGCTGCCCGAGCTCGGGTGACAACACACGCCATGGGTTGTGTCTGGCACCGCTCGACCCACTCTTGCTCTTCCCCACTCACGTCGGCCGGCCTCTCGGCAACGACTAAGGGTAGAACCTCAGAAGCGGGCATTGCAAAGTCGTTGCCGAGAAGAAGGTCGACGCCCTCCACTGGCAGTTTCTCCACAATCCCGACATCCAATTCACGTGCCACACCATCCACCTCCAACTCCAACCGCACCAGCAGGTATGACCGAGTTGCATTAATACCCTGCACCACTACCACCCGAGCCGCGTTTATAGGGTAGCCAGTCAAGTTTTTCATCAGAGTCTGGGAAGCACCTGTATCACGCAAGACCTCTACTCCATGCTTGCGCCCCGCCCACATCACGCAACCCCGCCCTCTATGGTCGCAAAAAACATCCTGAGCAGGGTTCGAGCCTCCCAGGTGCTTCTGCATTGGCTGTGCCTCAGCCTCTGACGAACTGCCCCGGGCAAACTCAGATGACTTCGGAGACACACCAATGTTGCAGGCCAAAGACACAGCTGCTGTAGGTGGTTTGCTAGGACAGACTCTTGCAAAGTGCCCCTTTTTATGACATTGATAACACTCCAACTCCCCTTTGGGCTTCCCTTGGTACTGGGAATGGCCCGGCCCCTTCTTAAATGGGACGGTGCTAGTCTTGTGGTCAGTCTTGGTATCATGGCTCTTGTACTTGTTTGCATAAGGTATATCACTAACTCGGGGGGGTGGGGCGTCACGCCCCTTGTTACCTGCCTCACTACGCTGGGCAGACCCGCACCCACGAATTAGTGATAGCCGGAGGTCAGCCATCTCAGCTGCCTCCTGTAGAGTTTTTGGGTTCTTTTCTTTAATAGTTAAAGTCATTTCTGCACCAGTACACTTATAAAACTGCTCGAGCAGAAACAGCTCAGTCAACTGTTCGGCCGTCTCAGCTTTCTCAGAACGTGTCCAGTTTGTAAGTGCATCTTTTAAGTCCCGGGCATGTTCAAGAAAGGTCGCCTCCCTAGTCTTTGTAACACCCCGAAACTTCAATCGATATGTTTCCGGTTGCAACTCGTATGCCCGTAGGACAGCTCTCTTCAATTCTGGGTAATCAATGCAAGACTCTAAAGGCAGTGCATCATAAGCCTTCAGACCCTTACCCGTAAGTCTTGAGGAGACTAGAGCTGCCCACTTCTCTTCAGGCCAATTATGCTCCCTACACTTCTTCTCAAAACGATTAAAAAATTCTGCGACTTCAGTTTCGCTAAATACCGGCACCAATTTGACTAAGTGGGCCAAGGACTGTTCTCTTACTTGGCCCTCACGGCCCATCCGAATCCCTGTCGACTCTGCACGAGTCTTATCTAAATCTAATTTAGCACAATATTTCTCTGAGTCGTACCTAAGCTCAGCCTCATGCCTCCTAACCTCAATCTCCTGCCTCTTAGTCTCATTCTCCTGCCTCCTGGTCTCATTCTCAGCCTCAATCTCCTGCTTCCTAGCCTCAGCCTCAATCTTAGCAAGCTCAAGTCTAAATACCATATCTGGAGACAGGCAGGAAGAGGGAGCTGCCACTACTGAAGGAGGGGGGGCAAAAACTGGGGAACCACCATGTGCACCACCCGAGGGCACTCCAATCTGCCAATTCTCATCCCTCTGTGGGAGAGTGCTAACCTCCGGTAACTGAGTGGACGGCACTGTGGGAGTCGAGTGAGAGGGGATCTGGGGAGGAACCCCCCCAAACGCCCTCTCCTCCGAAACCCCATGTCGCCCACGCAACACCCAGGAAATCAGCTCCCCCTTGGACATCCCTACTACATTGGAAATGCCCAAAACCTTGGCTATCAGGTGCAAGCCACAAACATCCACCCCAGTCAGCCTCTCCTCCGTCACATGGTACCGCTTACTCACAAAAACTCTAGCATCCTCCTCACTGGTTACTAACGGCACACCTTCAAATGGCATCTCTCGCTCATCGTCAGTGCTAGTGCACGACATACTGAAGTCCACAAAAAAATTCTCGAGACAAAAGTGTTAAACTTCCTATGCAAGCACTAATTACTAAATTAACTGGAGTCTCTTAAATGCTCTACTAATTGCCATACAAAAAAAAAATTCTTCAATATGCACGCTAAAATACAAACAAACAAATGTTGTACAACTCTGCAAAAATTTATACTGTTCACAAAATCCTAAGCAAGGTCGCCATTTGTTACAACCTGGCAATCGGGTACACAAGGGCTCTCAATCAGGACTCGAGTACGGCTCGCTGCCACAACGGAAACACACGATCCCAACCCCTGAGTACTGCCAGCCGAACAAAAAACACCAATACCCTCCAGAGTTCGATCTGCTATAACGGGGTATACAAGAACTCGGTACTAGTGTTCAACAACAGACTAATAAAGAGACAGGAATTATCTAGTCTGGTCAACAATCAAACAAAGAAGTAAGAAACAACAACACCAAAGAATAGTGTTGGCCGAAGCCGAAGTAATCCACCCTTGACTAAGAACTTAAGAAGTCCTCCACCCTCTACTTCGGATCGGCACTATTACGTTACGTTAATCAATAGTCCTTAAGCATCGAGCAAGGAATCTTCTGAAAAAGTTAGATGCTTCTCGGATGCTCGTAAGAAGTACGTATCGGATTTTGAACAGCAATTCAATAAGCAAAACACTGGCAATTAAATATCATTAAAGGTTTAAATTGACATAAGAAGAATTATAAGAATAGGCAATAGTAAATGGCAAACATTAAAAAGAAGTACTCCGCCAATGCACCGGCAATAGCCTACTCGGATTGTGCTCGTGGGCCACTAATCACTAAAGTAGCTAAGCGTGCAACACATGAAATCAATAGTGCATAAACAATATCATACATAAGGAAAGCTTCAATACTATTCTGTATCTGCTGATCGAGCAAAGTCTAGCTGGGATGTAGTAGGCTAGGAAACAAGGGCTGAGCAAGCGGCTCGTAGCCTAGCGAGGTCCTTAAGGCTGTGCGGCCAAATTACGTTAATTGACGGGATGCTCTCTTGAGAGATCCAGATCGCTAGTATCTGGTTCTCTCCTGGCGATCCTCTCAAAGTCAAAGCAAACGAGTTAGTACAGTGTTGGGTGGCAGAGGCAAAAGCCCTCACTCGCAACACAGTGCTAAACTCACAAGGTACACAGTCAGAAAGACCACCTAGGCTTCCCACGTCTCCGTTGCGATTGTACAGGTTCAACAAAATCTAGTACACATCGGAAATCACAACACCAGTAGCCTTATCCCAGTCTAGCATTACCTAGACCAGCAGAAAACAGGAACAATAATAATAACACACAGGGAAATGCATATACGAGTGCAACAAACATTAATCAATCCTATTCTAAGTTATCCCTTCCAAAATAGGCTATCTACTAGGCATATATCTCGTGAGAACTCAAGCGATAATACGTTGGCTGACTAGCTCTGCACCAACGGGACCATGGAAGTTAAAAAGGGTAGGGAAAAGAGGAAAAAAGGCTGTAAAGATAGTAGAGAAAGTTCACATCAGTCAGAAGAATATATATAGTTAGCAAGGGAAATGAGAAGTCGCTCTGCCTAATGAGTTCTGATCTAAAAATGGCTAGACTTCCCTTTTTTATACTCTGCCCTCTAGTGAGCCCAACGTGAACCACTAAGGACCGCCCACTGACAATCATTACGTAATTGCTCTCTCTCAATCTGGGATAGACAAAAGCTTTCCCACGCACTGAGGGGAGGGGGGAGGGGGGGAGTGCTAGTGAGTTAGGCCCACCTCCCGCATGGCGCACCCACCGACCCCCGTTACGTAATCTCTCTCTCTCCTGTCATCATTACAAATAAGTTTTATACACAATACTTATAACTAATGATATAAAATAGAACTCGTTGACTCAGATGAAAACAAAATACATATTCATAATACTTATAGTACAACGGCTCACATGAACTAAGTTAGGAAACTCTACATAGACTACAGCCAAAGTTCCTGCCCTGACGATCCTAGCGAGAGTGGGGCATGACTAGGCGTTCTGTACAGCATGCTCACACTGGACATGCGTCACATAACTGATATACGACTCAAACAATTGTAACAGAATATAATAATTACTCAGAAAATTGTTTGAGATGGCTGATTGGTGTATGTGAGAGTATGCTACTTAACCTCTTGTTTATATTGTACAGCTTAAGAGGAATATGTGGTAGTAATAAGGGTTAAATAAGATAGTTCGAGGCCCTTCCTAAGCATGAATAAAATCGTCAATTAGTAGCCAGTATAAAATTAAAAGGACAGAACTGGTACTGAACTGGTTAAACATTGACCCAACAGAAAACAGTTATGAGCCACACTATCCTAAATTACCTGGAGTACACAAAAGGGTGCTCGAGACGGAAATTCTCAAATTTTTGCTGTGTTACCATGTAGGATATTACCTCTTTTCTTAACCCGTCATGTACTGGTAACGTCCATTGTATTGAATGTCAGCTACATTTCGACGATCTAATGAAGCTTAGTAAGGATTTATAGTAGCTAAAAGGATTAAGTTAAATCGTCTCCAGCCTTCTTATTGTTAGAGGTCCGTCCCAAGCTGAACATAGTCCAATCATTGTCAGAATATAACAAAAACGACATCGCCGATACTGAATAGGTTACACTACCAAGAGTCCCGCCTCTAGGTGACATTCAAATGCATTTCTATCATGCGTCCATGTATCTAAGCCTTATAACATTGATTATTGTTCTGAAATGAGTGTTGATTTTTAACAGATCATTTGCCAACATATGTTCCTCTTCGGTTAACTTCGGAGGCAGCATATGCCCTGTATGCTAACCATGCAAGGTTTTCATATACGACATATATCGCACTAAATTATATAAATAGTTGATGATTTATTTGTATAGTCTACAAGAAGGATGATCATTAAATGGAAGTGCTAATCTAAACACAAACCAACTAACATCATAAACATAACAACATCAGTTACTCAAGTGCCAATGAGGTGTTAATAAGAAGATTGGACATACTGACGGTAAACTGACCGCATCATCATTAACCCGGGAAAGGCGAGAATCCTCATAAGAGGTTTGGTGGTAAAGGTCCTCATAAAAGCCAACACCCAATAAAAGCCTTTCAAAACATCCCACTGGCACTCAAAACAAAGCATTCCTCTGACAAAGCTAAACTCTTCGCTCAAACTTTTGCTAGAAACTCCACCTTGGATGATTCCGGTGCTATTCCTCCCTCCTCTCTCTTACTTATGTCTAATATCCTAATCTCTTCTAAAGATGTACTTTCTACCCTCTCTGGGCTTAACACTAATAAGGCGTACGGTCCGGACGGTGTTCCTCCTGTTGTTCTCAAAAACTGTGCTTCCGTGCTGACTCCCTGCCTAGGCAAACTCTTTCGTCTCTGTCTATCCTCTAACGTCTTCCCTTCATGCTGGAAGTTTGCTCACATTCAACCTGTCCCAAAGAAGGGTGACCGCTCTCAACCCTCCAACTATCGTCCAATTGCTCTTATCTCTTGTCTTTCTAAAGTTTTTGAAACTATTCTTGCTTCCAAATTTCTTAAGCATTTCTCTTCTCATAATCTGCTCTCAGATCGCCAGTATGGCTTCCTTAAGGGTCGCTCTACTGGTGATCTTCTTTCATATCTTACTAACTCTTGGTCATCCTCCTTTCGGGACTTCGGTGAGACTTTTTCTATTGCACTAGACATATCGAAAGCCTTCGATAGAGTCTGGCATAAATCTTTAATTTCTAAACTACCCTCCTTCGGTTTCTATCCCTCCATCTGTGCCTTTGTCTCTAATTTCCTTTCCGGTCGTTCCATAGCCGCGGTTGTGGACGGCCATTGTTCACTTCCTCACCCTATAAACTCCGGTGTTCCTCAGGGCTCTGTCCTATCTCCTATTCTCTTTCTAATTTTTATAAATGATCTCCTTAACTGTACCTTAATTCCCATCCATTCATACGCAGACGACTCAACCTTACACTACTCCATTAGTTTTTCAGAACGCCCCAGCCAGCAATCCCTCAACGACAAACGTAATGAAGCCATAGAACTCTTAAATTCTGATCTAAATACTATTTCCAATTGGGGCAGAGAAAACATTAACTTTAATGCTTCCAAAACCCAATTTCTCCATCTATCTACCCGTCAGGATCTCCCAGCGGACTATCCCTTATTCTTCAGCAATACAAAAATCAACGCTTCATCTTCTCTCAATATTCTTGGTGTCTCTTTTTCTTCTGCTCTCATTTGGAAGGACCATATTACCAGTCTTGCTAAGGCAGCCTCCCAGAAGCTGGGTGTGCTCAACCGCCTTAGGGGGTTCTTTTCCCCTGCACAGCTTCTTGCTCTGTACAGGGGCATAGTGCGCCCTTGTATTGAGTATTGTTCACATGTGTGGGGAGGTTCCTCTCACACCGCTCTCCTAGACAAAGTTGAAAGGAAGGCCTTTCGTATCATTAACTCCCGTCCACTCACCAACTCTCTGCAATCTCTCTCTCTCCGCCGCAATGTTGCATCTCTCTCGCTATTCTATCGCTACTATAATAATCAGTGTTCCTCAGAGCTATCCCAGTGCATACCACCTCCTTTACGTAGGGCACGTGGTACCCGTCTTGCAACTCAATCCCACCCCTACTCTGTGCAACTCTCTAACCCAAGAGTGAAACGTTACTCTCAAACTTTCTTCTACTCAACAGCTGAGCTCTGGAACTCTCTCCCAGAATCAGTCTTTCCCTCTTCCTATGACTTAAATTGCTTCAAACTCCGTGTGTCCAGGCATTTTGGCTCGAACGTCCCTTGATTTTGGCCCTGTCACTCTTTCAACTATGGGGGAGGCACTCGCTATAGGCAGTTATGCCTTTTGCCTCCCTCAATCACATAGAAAAAAAAAAAAAATTATGTGATTAGGTGAGATAATTCTCCTCCATTACTTTCTACCACTCCTACATATGTGTCCCAACCCCCCACCTTCCCCCCCTTTTCCACCTCCTCAATTATCAGCTATTTTTTCCTCTTATTCACCATTTTATCGGGTAGTTTTTGGCGGGAATTTACCTCTTTAACACGGGCGAGGCAGCTAGAGATCCTTGCAACACAGAGACTTCTACTAAGAGCAGTCAGTGTCGCTCGAGAGCTCAGGAGGGGAGCGTATATGCCGCCCTAGCTCTCGCCTTATGATACGACCGGGCGGAATTATTGCGTCTTTTTCACCAACCAAATGCTATTCCCACTTATTATATTGCTCTTATTGTTAATATCCTAATATTAAACATAAAGTAGGCACATATTGATAAGTTTAATGATATTTAGGGTAAATATGACAGATTTCCGTGAGGAATGAACCAAAATACCTTCACCTGGCGGGACATTTCAAATAACATATCTCCGCGCTTCCCGAGTTAACCTCTATTGATCCTCTACAGAACCAGTGTATCTCATATGGGCTGACGACTGTGTATTACGACGGTGGCTAATTCCAGATTGGTGGCGTAGTGTGAATGTTGTGGAGATCGTGTAAAATGTCATTGATTTCTTTTTCTGATTGCATAGGAGCTAATGAGAGTCAATAAGCCAGCTAGGAACCAATAGGACTAGTTGGGAACCAATAACGCGTCAAGAGGAGTGATTAAGGTTCGATAAGTGCCAATCAGAGGCATTAAGATTCAGTAAGAGTCTAGGAGTCAATATAACAAATGCATTTTGATAACAGTCAGTGGGAGTCTAACAGAGAGTAGAAGTTAAAGAGAGTAAAACAAAAAGCCAATTGTATCAATAAGGATAATCAAGAGCTAATAATAATTTATAAAGTCAGTAAGATTCGATAACACTCTATCAACCCTTTGAGGATTGTGACGTTGTGACAGTATATACTGGTTATCATTAGACGATGTTATGCAATTTGGGAAGAATCTCTAAAAATCAAAGGGGTAAAAACTATCTCAATTGAAGTCTCTAGCTCTCACTAGTTCTTCCTAAGCTGAATGAAATCGTCAAATGATAGCCAGAATAAAATGTCAAACCGTGTCAGGTCCTCAAGGGGTTAAAACAATTGTTTTTTTTGTTTTTTTTCTATATTCCAACTTACTTCCTCTCGGGCATAGGCTGAGAGCCTTAACATTCACCGCTTTACAATGAACAGTGAAGCCCGTGAGGTCTTGTTCCAGTCTAGGGAGTGAGACATGTGAAGCACGCAGAGTACAACGAGCACCTGCCATCTTGCCTTCACATGAGGCACGGTGCTCACTCCTGGCCCGAAACGACCCCATTTCTGAAGCCACCTCGTTCCCGTGCTTCACAGTCTCACCCCCTACACTCGGACTCTCACACTTACACACACACAACGCCACCTGTTGAGCAGATAACTCACCAGGCATTGCACCCCTATAGCATATTTTGAATATGGGAATATTCATACACTGCTATTTAATCAGGGAACAATGAGGGTATTTTATTGACGTTTCGGTGGGCTTGTGGTAATGCACTGATACTAGGTACAGCACAAATTCCATCACAATAATATCTTCACATTGATACATCGGGATTTGAACCCGGGACCTTTGGATTACCAGGCCAGTGGCAAGACCACTCCACCATACCTCCCTTAATATACCTAGGGATAACATACTAAGAGCCAGTAAGAATCAATAACAACATACTAAGAGCCAGTAAGTCAATAATACCATACTAAGAGCCAGAAAGAGTCAATAATACCATACTAAGAGCCAGTAAGAGTCAATAACAACATACTAAGAGCCAGTAAGAGTCAATAACAACATACTAAGAGCCAGTAAGAGTCAATAACAACCTACTAAGAGCCAGTAAGAGTCAATAATAACATACTACGAGCCAGTAAGTCAATAATACCATACTAAGAGCCAGTAAGAGTCAATAATACCATACTAAGAGCCAGTAAGAGTCAATAATAACATACTAAGAAAAGTGTCAATAATAACATACTAAGAGCCAGTAAGAGTCAATAATAACATACTAAGAGCCAGTAAGAGTCAATAATATCGCACTAAGAGCCAGTAAAAGTCAATAATACCATACTAAAATCCAGTAAGAGTCAATAATAATATAGTATTAGCCAGTAAGAGTCAATACAAATATATGAGCCAGTAAGAGTCAACAATACTATGCTAAGATATACTGAGAGTCAATAACATACTATAGACCGTTCATTCTAGGTTGGGCAGAGATCGTAACCTTGAACTTCTGTAACTCAAAAAGGGCTAGAACAAATGAGCTGTCAATGTATACATGTATTCCATAGCCTATCTATCTATCTATCTATTGCCTGACGCCGTGATCCCCGAAGGGGTGGCCACGAACGAACCGCCCCCATGCACCTCTGTCCCCAGTCAGTCGACGCCCCTCCCCCCCACCAGCACCGCCTTCATTCATGTAGTTCCTCACTCCATCCTTCCACCTCATATTCGGTCTACCTCTCCCCCTCTGTCCCTCCACCTCGCTCTCGTACACCCTCTTAGTCATTCTCTCGCTTTCCATAC